>NRSZ01000961.1:6302-28719 GCA_002901185.1 Tolypocladium capitatum
CCGCTAAAGGGAGGCAGTCAACTGGTCCCAGCAGCTGCTCTCACCCTCCTCCGTGTGAGTTGCCCGAAACGGGGACGGCACCTCACTGTAAATCTACTCGTACGACGAGTATTCCTCGACTGCCGCACCACGCCTGCCTCTCCTCCTCCTCCTCCTCCTCCCCCTCCCCGCAATCCCCCTCGCCTGTCTTCGCTTCAGCTCGAGCATCGTCCCGAGCCTCTTTCTCCCCCTCCTCCCGTTCAGTTTATCCAGACCGGAGCATTTTCCAGCAAGCCAAACAGCCTTTTCGCTGCTTCATCGTTAGCCGTCTCGTCGCCTGACACGGTGCATCCCACCCAACTCGCCGTTTCCCATCAGCGCCAACAAGCACCACCTCCACCATGACCGACGCCGAGCTCGATCGCGACTGGCAGCCCAATGGCCGCCGCCCCCAGTCGTACGTGTCCTCCCGTCTCTCATGTTGCTGCCGGGCACGATGCGAGGAATATACTGACTGGAAACCCTTCCCAGGACCATTGCTCGCTCCTTCTCCCAAGAGCTCATGGACATCTTCCGCATTGAAAACTCCCTGACCGACCTGGACAAGCAAGTCGACACAAGGTATGCCCGTCCCTGGTACACATCTCGCCGCCGCTCTCTTGTCTCGCCGCTGACTCGTCCACCCCCCAACCACAGGAGACAGATCGTTGGCAAGACCAACCAAGAGCTCGCCGACATCGAAGCGCGCCTCCGTGAGATGGAGGACCGTCTCCGCCGCAGTCAGCAGTCCCGCCCTGGTATCCAGACAATCGCCGACCAATCGCCCTCCTCATCCCCCCCCCACAATCTGGCGGACGCACCTCCGCGGCCGCCCCCAAAGGACGACGGCAAGTTGCGGTCGCGGCCCGGCACCGCTCGCGCTGCCCAGCAGGCCCCCAGCTCCGGCAACATGCCCCCGACCCCGGGGGCCAGCGAAGGTGAATATTACGTCGTTACCCGAGCTGACTTGGACGACGCCCCCCGCTGACTTGGCTTTCCTTTTGTCTGGATACTAGACGGCAATGGCGAGTCATGAACGACCTTGACCTGCTGCGCGTTGCGCGCCTCCCAATACCTCAGGAATAAGGGGCCACCAACGCAGCCAACGCCGCGCTGGGCATATATAACCTCGTCTTTTCTTTTTATGCATGGGCAGGGAGACCACGGATACACGCAACACCACTGGTTCCCCTATTTTTTTCGTCACTCGCTGTTCGACGACGTTTCCCGGCGTTCAATTGGCCTCACGGACTCTTTCTGGTTCTTACAACTCGAGCAATACAAAGCGCATAGGCCGACTCTTGATATCAGCTGCTTCTTCCCATTTTCGGCGAACCGGGTCGCTTGGCCAGGCCTCTCGCCATACATATTTAGTAATTTCCACCAATGGAGGGGGGACGACGTCTTGATCTTGTTCGGCGAGGATGAGGGTCGATTGCGTGGGTGCGACATTTGCGAGATGCAAGGTAAATGGGAGGTTGATGGGTTTGGGGCGTGGTCGGTGGCCCGGTACTTCGCGCATGGGGCTCGGGCTCGGGTTGACTACCGCTGGCTACCCCGCGGCCGCTCTGATGGGTGATGCGACATACATCTGGTGAGACTCTTGAATTGTATATCATTTCCAGGATGCGGCAATGGTTACTGCTTTCTCCACCGGCACACGGGTGCTCTGCTCTGCCTGCCTCGTCATACTGCCGCAAGCAGACGTGAACTCTCTTTCTCAGCCACAGACTATCCCGATGCCACCTCGTGCGCCGGGCCAGAATACATAGCAAGTTCCCGTCACCGCCCAGATGGAAGCATCATCTATTTTACATCGTGCAAAACCTTGTTGGCGAAGCCGACCCGTCCTTTGTCCAGGTCGAATGCCACAAACAGCGCCTTGAGCATCACGTCGCCGAGGATCGCCGTGCCGCCGAGCTGCCCGGAGCTTTGCATGCCGCCCCAGCAGATGGACGGGTCCTCCTCCGTCGGCCCATAGTTGAGGTACCGGCCGGGGATCGTGAGGACGTGCTCCGTACCGGGGAGCTTAAGGAGGAGGTCGGGCAGCTCGTCGCCGATCCGACAGGGGAAGCGGTACGAGCCGTACGTTGCGAGTGAGGTCTCCACCTCCGGAACCTGGCGCCAATACATACTGGCCAGAGGGTCAGGCATGAACATGAGCGAGGTACCCGTGTCGATGATGGCCTCGAACTTGTGGTACATCCACACGCTGTGGTTGCCGGTCCACGCCGTCAGGTCAAACTCGACGGCCCAGTGAGGGTTCTTGGGGTTGCTCTGCAGCCAGCTGAGCTTGTCCGAGCCTAGGCTCTCGTTTACATGCCCAAAGCCGAAGTGGCTCGTTGCATTCTTTCGCAAATCAACTGTGAACACCGGTGCCTTGAGTTGACGCCCGAGGACGGAGAGGAAATTCGGCTGAGGCGGCTGGATATTGTTCTTCAGTTGCTTGGCGAGGCCCATGATGCCACTGAAGCCCGTCTCCATCTCAAAGGTGTCCGACACAAGCGCTGCCGACTCGATCAGTGCGTTCTTGACCTCGAAGTCGCCCAGGCGAAGCACGTCGCGATAGACGATGCCGACTGCGTTGCTATCATCGGCTGCAACTACGTCAGAACATGCAAGACAGCCGAGGACACAACCAACCACTCACCATACCGAATGTTCCACATGGCATTATCAATCTTGCGTGCCGAGGTTGACACATTTGGGTTGTATCGTGGGGGCCAGGGGCCATGCTGGTTGATGCGATATCGAGTGTCCATGGACTGAACCCACCTGGAACAGAGTCAGCGTTTTACAGGCAGTTCTTGCTTGGCATGCCAGAAACATACACGTCCGAGGAGCCGGTGTCTAGGGCCACCTTGAGCTTTTGGGGTGGAGTTCCGATTTCGATTTCGGCGACGTAGACCTCGTCGCGGGACATGGGCTGCACGTCGACCTGGCTCTCTTCTCACGCGTCAACTGCCAGCTCACACAGGCCGAGGACGTGCTCACGACTTACCACCTGGGGCCAGGGAGAACAGCTTAGAAGCGCCCTCTGGGACGCCGCCCACCCACTTGCTATGGGCAGCCGCCCAGTCTTTGAGATAGTCAAGCTTGTAACTCTCCTTCTTGGCCACCTCGAGCGAGAAGCTGCTGCTGCCAAGGCCTCGAGGCTCGACGGGAGCGGCGACAACGGCAGAGAGACCGGCGAAGATGGCGAAGAGACCGGCAAGGCGACCCATTCTTGCGACCGAGGCGTGGATGCGTCGTGGATGCAAGTAAGGGAGAAGAAAACGGGCGTCGTCAAGAGTCTGTAACGAGTCTCCGCCCTGGACAGGCCGCAAAGTCGGCTTGGGGGGATAATAGAAAAGGGAAAATCCCCGAGGCCGGCAGCTGGTGGGGAGGATGTGCAGTTGGCAAGATGGGATGAAGAAGAATGGTCGGTGGTCGGTGAATCACGGCAGGTGGCAACCGCCTGGGCATCAAAATCACCCGAGGCAGTGCGGCCGGGCGGCTCATCGGGCTATCCGACGCCCTTTCATTCGGCATGTGGTCCATGGCCGTCAGGTTTTGCGAGACTCGAACGAGAAAGCGAACAAAAAAGCGAACGAGAAAGCGAACGAGAAAGCGAACATGGAGACCGGAGTCTTGACCGAGCATGTCGGCTCCCTCAGCTGACACGACACTCCCATGCAACGCTCTAGCCTATTTCTTTGTGTTCCGTAGCATCAGTGTCACAAAGGGGCATGGGGTGCTTATTCGTCCCAAGAGTTGCACCAGCTCTCGCCGCAGGATCCCGGGCCGCGACCAGCAGACAGACTCTGCTGCAGATGCATGTGAATCCCTCCTTCGAGCTTCCATCCGCCAGTATCACGACCCAGCTGGCTACCCTAACCATCGACCACCACTTGTGACACGACCGGCACGTAAAGATGCCCAGACTGGCACGGTCATGACTTCAATGCACATTGTTCTACATCTTTCCTTCTATATACTAACAGGCGCTTCAGTCGCAAAACGCCGCTATAGCTCATCATGCTTTTGCTTGCCCTCCTCCCCTCCATCCTTCTGCTTCTCCCTCTCAGCGTCCATCTTCTTCACCTGCGCCAGCATTTGCTCGAGCTCCTCGTCAGACGGATGCCCGCTGCTGCCGCCAAACTTGATCGTGCTGTTTGGGTCCTCTGCGCTCTTCGTCTCGGACTTCTTCTTCCCCTTCTTCTCGCCCGCGCTCTTGCTCGGCTTCTTGGCCCTGATCTTCATGTCCTCCTGCATGCCCTTGAGTGCCAGGTCCATGCCTGCATTTTCGACCTTCTGGCGCTTCGCCATAATATCCTTGGAGAGAAGGACGGGGTCGGCCGTCAGAGGGAGACCGTCTTGACGAGATTCGATGTCGCTGAGCCAGTCCAGGGTTGACTTGTAGAGGGCGTCAAGGTCGTCGAGATCTTCCTTCTTGTAGAGAGGTGGCACGGGACCAGTCTCCTCGGCGGCATCCCTCGTCTTGGAGTCGCCGTCGTCATCCTCCAAGCCATCGAAGTCGCCAGTTGGTGTCTCCGAAGAAGCGCTGGGGGTGGCAGACGACACAGCAGAGATGGATGCCACGATGGAAGCTTGCCACTCGTCGAACTCGGTGATTTTCTTGCGCATACCGCTGATGAAGTGGGCCGTCTGGTTCAATGCATCCTTGAGTGAAGAAACAAGTCCGGGTCGCTTTGCAGCTTCCTCGACCCTGGTTTGGATGGGAGCAACGAGATCCTGGAGCACCTTGAGCTTCGACTTGAACTCTTCCTTGGTCGCCTCGGCGCCATCCTCGTACAGCCAATCGCTGGTCTCGCTCGCCTTTTCAGCCAGCTTTGTCCGCTCGTTTTCGGTCGACCTGGAGACAAAAGCTTCTCCTTGGAGAAGATCCCGCACCTTGTAGGTGAATGCTTCGAGCTGGTTGAGTGCCTCTTCTCGCTGGAATCTCGCCTTATCTGAAGCCGCAAATGCCTTGAGTCTATCCTTGACCTTGGTCAATTCAGCCTTGGGTAGAGCAGGCACTCCGGCCTTCTCAAGCGTAAATTCGACTGGGATCGAGACGACTTCCCTCTTCCCAACTTCGGGCGTAGCCACTCTGCTGGGCTCGCTAGCCTTCTCCTCAGACTCAGAGGGTGCGGGGGACCCGGTCGCATCCGTCGACGATGAGACTTTGGAAGACGACTTGACGTCATCCTTGAGAACTTCCTCAGAACCCTCAGAGCTCTGGGTCTCACCGCCCTCCTCATCGCTCTTTAGTGGCTTCTGGTCTTTCTTGCCAAAGCCGAACAAGCTCTTCATACCGTCCACAAAGCCTTCGTTTTCGGACACTTCAGCTTCGCACTCAACGGCAGCCTTGACAACCTGAACCTCACCATTGTCCGAGCTCAGCTTGACCGCGACCTTGAATGCGATGTCTTTTTCGACACAAGATGGATATCGCTCCTTCATCGCCGCAATGGTCGCGGTTAAGTTCTTGGTGGCCATGGACTTGATCTCCCTGTCCTCTGACCCGACTTGTTGGTAAAAGGTGGCCGAAAAGTCATTTGGCTCGGTGAAAGTCATCTCCTTGGCGGGACCACCCATGGGAGAAGAAGCTGTCCAGAGGCGCTGGCGTTGCGGCTTCTCATTGCTGTTCGTCCACTTCAAGCCGGACGGGTACATGGGGCCTTCTGAGATTCTGATCTCCTTGACACGGAAGCTGGGGCTGAGCTCGGCGGCGCGGAAAGCGGCACCAAACACAGCAGCTTCATCAGCGTTGACGTTGGATCGGATCTTGTCCGACGAGCCAGTCACCTTTTCTAGCGCCTTCTGGATGAATGGGGTTCGAGACGCGCCGCCATGCAGGATGATAGAGGCCAGATCACCCATGTCGATTCCAGACATTCTGACGGCGTCGTCGATGGCGTCGCTCACTCGTCCGGCATGCGCCTCGGCCATGGCCTCAAACTCGGCACGCGTGATCTTGTACTTGAAGTCGACGTCCTCGTACAAGCCCTCAAAGCTTGCTTGCGTGTTCTGGTTGGCGCTCAAGACGTGTCGGATACGCTCAGCCTCCTTTGATATCTTGGCCATGGCGCGAGCGTGGGACTTGACACCCACGGCGGTGGCGGCCATCTTCTTGCCCCCCTTGGACTCGACAAACTGAGAAACCATGTCATGCATGATGAGATAGTTGAGAGAGTCGCCACCAAGGGTCCTGTCCCAGCCACTGCCAATCACCTGCACCTCCTGAACAGTCTTGTTGAACTTGCCGACGTCCTTGACGGTGCGGCTCTGAAACCGCATGACGGTGGCGGTCGTTGAGCCAGCGCCCATGTCGAAGACCATGTGGTATTCTGGCTTGCCGCCCTCGTTGACGTTGGGAAACTGCCTGGTCGTGGCGTAGTTCAAGCCAACCGCCAGACCGTCGCTGACAAGACTGAGGACCTTCAAGCCAGCCAGCTCCGCAGCGGTCTGGATGGCTCGCTTCTCCTCAGTAGTGTAGAAAGGGGGTACAGTCAGGACGATGGAACGGACCGAGGAGCCGTCGCCGGCCGTGAGCTCTGCGTTCTTCTGGACGCTCTGCAGCTCCATGGCCAGCAGTTCCTCGACCGTCCAAGCATCCTCCTGAGGCGTCAACGTATTGCTCTTGAATGCAGCAGTTCCGCGGCTGTCATGCGCCTCGAGCTGCAAGGCAGGGTGCCAAGCAGCGTATTCCTGGACGACGGCGTTGTCGATGGGAAGACCCAGGAGGGTCTTCAGGTTCGGGTAGACCTCGCCGGGGAACCGTGCCGCAATTGCCATAGCATCCGCGCCATATAGTCTCTCAGGGAACTGCCCCTGTTTCGGTGCGGCCTTGGAGGGCTTGAATGCGACGGCTGACGTCTCCTTGCGCCGCGAGTCCTTGGTGAGGACGATCTCGAGGGGAATGCCAGGCTTTACGAGCGCCGATTTTATGTATTCGGTTCCCAGGTCAACGCCAAGTACCGCTGCCGCAGCAAAGATGTTGGCTGAGAGGAAGAAGACGGCTCCGAGGAGCATCGTCAGCGGCGAAGGCCGTCGCGAAATGGCCATGGTGGTGGGGATTCTTATGCGCTCTCAACGGCGCATCGAACACGATGACGACCAGAGGGTGGAGGACAGAGCAAGGAAGAGTACAGCGCTCTCGGAGGGAAAGGACAAAAAAAAGGCCTGAGAGTCGGAGTATTAATGACCCAGGAAAGTCGTCCGAAAGGTTGATGTGGCCTCAATGTCGCTCTGGGGCCCCGTCTCGTTTTGGCTGGTCGATTCAAAGAGGACAACTTGCAGCGATCGTCCACTGTTGCCCAGCCTAGCTAGCGGCCAGCGACTGCAGCTCCGATAAGGGTCTTGGTGGGGTGCGAGGCTGACAAGACAGCCTCGTCAACTTCGCAAATGCCCCAAGGTACATTGGGTAACGTGGGATAGCTTCGTCTAGCACGCACATGGCTTGATGCAAGCAGTGCATCGTGAATCATTCCCTGTTCGCGAATACTGTTTATACATTCGCCTTCCACGAAAGCGGTTGCTCTAGCAGGATACATGCAGTGTTCGCGGACAGCTCATACGTGTCGCATCCCTCCCCCAAGTCATGAGTTCCGGAGACGACAAGCTTAAAGACCAACGCAATGCCCAAAGTTCCCTCAAATCAGCCCCGCCAAACCGGCTGAAAACCTGGTGAACGCCGCCTTGACATGATGTACAATCGCTTCCGAGACATGCTGGGAGAAGAAAGGGAGCAGAGCCTGACCACGGGTCGCCGGCAGGTGCCCTACGACTCTTCGCTACGACGGGGGGTTCGAGAGGGCATTCCGCCATTGCCGCGGCCACGACCACGGCCTCGGCCATCTCCACGGCCTCGGCCTCGCCACTCACCCCGACCCCGACCTCGCCAGGTACCTCCCTCGCGATCCTGTCGGCCGCGGTTGCGCTGCACTTGGTGGAATCCATCGGTCGCGTCAGCAGCTGTGGGGGCTGGCTACAACGCGGCAGTTAGCATAGGCACATCCAGTAGAAATCAGGAATTAGAGACGCGAGATCTCACCTCAGGGACAGGATCAGGCTGGTCGTCAGCCCAGGACTGAGTGTTGGTGGCCGAGGCAGGCGTCGCGGTCAGTCCAGTCTCCGTCTCGGTCGGGTCTCGCAGGGCCTTGAGGTCAACCCACTCCTGCGAGATGGACATGTTGTTGTTGTCGCCGTCCCAGTGACTCTCGGCGACGGCGTTGGTGGCATCATCGGAGACGTTGGTGTTGGTATTGGCGATGCCGTTCGCAACAGGCGCCTCGGAAGCCTGTCCGTTGACAAGGCCACTGTTCCCAGCATCGATCTCTGTCGCGGCGGCGTTGGCCATGGTGGGGTCGGAAGCCACCTCCTTCGCGGACTCTGCCTCAGCAGGTTGAGCAGTCTCAGCATCGAAGGGTGTCTTGTACTCGCGCGCAAGGACCTTGACATCGGAGTCTATCGTTGCGTTAGCCACGAGATCATGGTTGGAGTGGGCGGGCCGCGGTGGACAAACAGGCAGTCTGCAGCTGCTCTCCAGGCACGCTCAGAATCTGGTCGGTGGAACCGCCAATCAGCTTCAACATGGAAGAAACCGCGCTTTCATCTCCAGCATAGATTGCCAGCAAAACGCCCTCGATGGCCTGGCTCTCGTCCGACTCAGGGTCCTTGGCTTCCTCGCGACGATAGGCAGCGAGGCGAAGGAACTGGGACAGAGTGAGGAGGTTGTCGTTGAGTGACTTGTTAAATTCCTCCCTTGCCTCGCTGACGGCGTCAGCTTTGGCCCTTTCCAGCGACTTCTCCCACTCTGCCTTCTCGGCCGCGGCTCGTGTGCGGTACTGCTCATGGACCTTTTGGTACTGAGCAAGCTGTTCTTCAAACTGCGTCACCTGGGCCTGCAGGGCAGGCTTCTTCTGGATCTGTGCCTTCTGGTCGGCGTTGATCACCTTGGTGGCGACTAGTTCGTCGAGGGACTTGCCAGCGTGCTGGATCAAGAGGGAGTCGGTCTTGGAGGCATTGGTCTAGGGAACACGAAGTCAGCTTCAGGCGTTTCACGTGGCCTAAGAACCACGCCGCTGCTACCTACGATCTTCTTGTTCACATTGCGGATGTTCCTGCCAGGCGGTCGCGTCAGCTTCCTGGAGACGCACGGACTCCCCAGGGGCTTGGAAACACACTTCTGCAGTTCCTTGATGTAGGGGCTCTCAAAGCCTTCGTCCTGAGAGTCGTTTGCCTTGTCGGCAGCGCCCGAGGTAGTGCTGGGGGCGGGAGATACGGCTCGCTGGATGACCTTGGCGGCCTTCTTCTTGGAAGACTTGGTGGCGACTTGAGTGGTGGATGCGGCCATGTCGAAAGTCGTACACGGCAGCGAAGCGGGTGATTTTGGGCGAAGGCAGCTGTCGGGTTTCGCAGGGTACGGTGTCGTCGAGTAAGGAGCAGGTCAGTTCCAGAGGCGGATGCGTAGGATGCACGAGAGGCAAAGGAGGCGGTCCCAAGTTAGGAGTGTGGAGGATGGGGAGTGGAAAAGATGTTCCGGTGGCGAGCGCGTGTAGGCTTCAGCAGGTTGTCGGGATAGAGTTGCTGGAGAGGTGCAGTGCCGGGGTTGTGGATTTTCTGGAGTCCGAGGGGGACGGGCAGCTAGCGCAACGCTTCTAGAACACGACAGAATCACTGCAACTGCGAGAACAAGGTGCCAACGGCCATCTTCACAGCCCCGAAACCACTGATTGCCGTGCACTCTGTGAGCTACTACGTCCGCTGCAGCTGGTATGCAACTGCGCAGCCAATTCTGCCCGCTGCCCGCTGCTCAATTGCCTGCGTTGCTGCTGGGACGTGGTCTCGTGCTCACTCGCGGCCTCCCCGCTCCACCGCCGTCCCGTTCGAGCCTCCAGCGCGTGAGCTTCGATTCCATCCACAGCGCTTACTCACTGCAGCTGTGACATCAGACGCTAGCATGCAGTGAATATCAAACACACTGTATGTCTTGCCGTGTTTGCGACCGTGGCTGCACTGTCGTCCAAGAGGCGGCCCATCCAGGCAAATCTCGAGATGACGCATTCATCCTTTGAATTTGGCTAGGGTGTCCTGTCCGCGGCGGTCAACTCAGGTGCCCAATCTGGGCGGCGATGGAGACTTACTCGGGTGACCTTCTTGACGCTCCGTGCGGTGAGGCCCCTCTCGCCAGACTGCTTCGCGTATATCGCAGCCTCTTTCACCAGCCTGGGCATCATGTCAGCCCATTGACGCCCCGGAACCTGCCGTCGCGTGGGTCTTACGTCTCCATGAACAGCGCGTAGTCGAGGAAGACCTGGAGCTGGTCAGCAGCACGCTCATCCGACACCGACGCCGCGTCTAGTTGAGCCTTACGGTGACGTCTGCATTCTTCTTGACGTTGAGCCCCGAGTGGGCCTTGATAATCCTTTTGACGGTAGCCTTGGGGTAGGCCTTTTTCCCGAGAGCCATCTCGCCGAGGCTTGTTTGTCCGGGCTTTGTGTGTTGTGGAAAGTCAGCCCGATGCTGGGCTTGCAAGTACGACTAATGTTATCATCGCGTGTTGATCTCGTACACGAGCCTGACCGTGTGACGTAGCCTGTCAGACTGTGGCCGCACACGGTAAATTACCCCACCAAGGCTTGCCTGGAGCTCTGCACTTGCCTTGCCTCAACAGCTCTTCTAATGTCGCAGAGGCACGCGAGCATCGCCTCGAACCAAACTGCCCACGATGGCGTCGATTATGCAACGCCACATGGTAAGCTGCACCGGCTCTGCGACTCGCCAGTGGCAACAACTAATGCACCACCAGCTGTCCAAGGAGGACGAAGAAGCGGGGGAGGAGGTCGAGGTTCGCCGCGAGGACCAGGATAAGATCAACAAGTTCAGCCGACTGCACCAGCGAGAGCTGGCACTGGCGGAGGAGCTCAAGCTGAAGAACGTATGCGTCGCGGCTTCCTATCTGTGCCAGGCGAGGGCTGACCACCTGTCTGCAGAAGGAAAAGGAGGAGCTGGACGACCTGGCGACCGAGCTGGAGCTGGCAGACGAGGACGAGAAGATACAGTACGCCGATGCCATCGCCCCCTTCATGCGACCTACCGGCGAAGTGCTGATCTGCGTAGATACAAGATCGGCGACGCCTTCTTCCATATTTCTCTCGAACAGGCACAGCAGATGCTCGAGGCCGCGACGTCCAAGATCGACGACGAGACGTCGGAGCTAGAGGACCAGATGGAGTCTGTCCGCGAACAAATGACCCAACTCAAGGTCGACCTGTACGCACGATTCGGCAAGCAAATCAACCTGGAGACCTGACGTCGGCCTGGTGGTGTTCGGTCTCAGCTTCCGCGCCGGCGGATGGCCTGCCCCGGCCACGTTCCGTATATCCCGAGCCACATCCGCCTTCCGAGCCGTGCCCGCTCAACGGGGGCTCAATACCCGCCGGACCCGCGGTGCCTCCGAGGCGTGTCTCTGGATTCAACAACGAGAGGCATGTTTTTGACGCCTCAAGCGCATGCGTGACGATTCCCCCAGACACGTGGGGAGAGCAAGAAGAGATGATGGACGAGTACATAATAATAGAACGGCCGTGCAAAGCTCACGGATATTCTGCGGACCATGTCTCCCCCTGGTTCGTCTACGAATAACACTGGCCCGTCCCGCCCTTGAGGCAGCGGCTCCTCCGTTGCCAGACGTGAGTTGACGAATGCTCGAGCTCCACCGGCAATGGAGATGGGATACCGCTCTGATAACATCATAACAAGCCGAGATTCTGCGAAAACCTCCGGGTCCTTCCTCTCACCCGCGAATGCATCGTGGGCCAATCGGGGTGGACACTTTACCTTAAGCTTGCAGTCTTTGGAATTCAACGCCATAATAGTGTTTTTAAACCCGGTCGAGGGACAGGCCCGACAACCCATGTACGTTCTTCCAAATACAAGATGCATGGGCCTCCAACCTTGTGTTGCATCCGTCGCGTTTCTCTTTCTCCTTTTTCCCCAATGTGACGCCTGTGGGTGATGCCCAAAGACCTCTTATCGTCGCTTCCCTATGACGGAGTTGAGTTTATACATCTGAATGCCTTTGCTGTTTTGACTTGTACCCGTGACCTCACATTTCCCGTCGGCACAATGGCGCGGAGTGACTCGAGCGAGACCGTTACGGACGTTTCCGGCCGCGAACCGGGTTGCTTGGGAACAATTGTAATGGCAGCCTGTCCAGGTGGACGGAAGGGAGAGAGCTGCCTCTCGGACCGCATCCAACAGCTGGACGAACCAGATGCCCAGCAGCGGTGAGGAAGAGACCGAGGACCGCGGTATCGGTGCCCTTCACCACTTCCGGTCCAGGACTCGGAGTGGAAACGAACCAGGTCGTCGTCGGATGGCAGGTCAACGACCCCGAGAACCCATACCATTGGCCAATGCTGAACCCCAGTCTCTAACCTCACAGTCCAGGAAGAGCTTCGACATCTTCCTCACGTTAACGCTCATTTTCATGGCCTTCCTCAACTACCTCACCGACGCCTACGAAATCTTCGCCACCTCCTGCTGCCGCTCCCTCCTCGCCGTCGTCCTCCCCTCGCCACCTCCCGCATGTTCGCCACCCTCGGCATCTCGGGCGCCTGCGCCCTTCTCGGCGGTCTGGGCGCCGGCATGTGCCTCACCCCCTTCATCTTCACCTGGAAGGGGTCCAGCATAAGGAGCCGCTCACGCTTCTGCCTTGCCTTGAAGGAACGAAGAGAGGCGATTCAAAGGAAGGTGGAGGAAGACAGGCAGAAGATTGAAAGGGCTGCCCGGAGAGAAAAGGTGCAAGACATGGCCTGAGCACTCGCGGCGCGCGGTGGTCTATATGGTTGGCTATAATATTACAATGGTAAAATAATGCTGCATATGAGGTCGAAGCGCAGGTAAAACGGCATAAGTTCAAAGCCATGATGTCAGAATTAGGACCTACATACCTTGAGAGCAAATAGCAAATGCAATAAAAAATAATGCAGTTCCTGTACCCGTACCAGGTCTCTGGTGCTATCCCACAGCTCTCCAATTATGGGCATCATACCTCATCAGCGCGGGAATGGAGACTAGTCCACAATTTCGCTCCCCTCTCATAAAGGTATTCCTTCCGTATAGTAGTAGTTGGATGCTGTAAAGAACAAAACAAAGCCGGCATCGCAAGTGGCACCCGTCCTCCCTATCGCACCCCTGGGGGCCAGGCGAGTAAAGGGGGTAGAGTCAGCCTCGGATAGACGGCTCGTTTGACTTGCTCAACTGTTGGTCATCATGAGACACTGAAGAGCCCACAGTCCTGAGCGGTTGGGTCATGGAACGATCAGTCCAGGTTGAAGATCTCTGTTTTCGGCCAAGGCGTTCCCCAGTCGATTGCCATCCACCGCTCTTGATGGACTCGCGACCGTCCAGCGTGTGAGTATCTGTAGCAGCGTCACAGTGAAAGCGACTTATAGGAGTGACAAAGACATCTGGAACTGCCTTCCCGCTTGCTGGTGTTGCTGAGACGTCGCGCGTATCATTCGAGGGCACGAGTTCCGTCGTGCTTTGACTGTTCTCGTCATGATGGCCAAACTGACCGATTTGACGGGTCGCCAACGAACTTGCTGACGCTACTCTGCAATGAACGAGGTATTGTCCTTGGCCTTGCGACGTCATCGCCCTCTGGTCCATTGTGATTATTCTTCCACGTTGGCTTTCACGAGGAGCATCTTCCGGTACATTCCGTCCAATACCTTTCCCAGCCCATGGAGCCCCGCTGTCGTCTAGGGTCCGGCCCATATCTGGGTCGTGAGACGAAATCTTGGAAGGCAGGAGTCTGCTGAGCCCGAACCTAACAGCCTTCTCCAGCCGCTTGGGTAGAGGACGACACACCTGCCCACTGTGTGGTACATTTATCGCGTCCCCAATGTCAGTACCCTGTCCTTTCTTCTCAATAGAAGAGAGGTCCTTCAATGCAAAATCCTGAGTGTCGACAATATCATCGCAGTTGGCTCGCCGGATTCTCCCTTCTCGATTGTGGGAAGGGTACTTGGCCCAGGACTCTGGGGGAGTGACCTGGACGAGAGTGTTCTTAGCGCATGCGGCTGTGGCCTCTGCCTGCCCGTCAGATGTATCTTGCCGCTTGTTGCCTGTCCATCGTTGGCTGAGTTGTCCGGACCGGTCTCGAGCTTCCGTCTCTGCAGATGATTCCTGGGCTGCGTCTGGGGATGAAAGAGAGGTCTGCCTGCTGCCCCCCATCCCCTTTGCCCCAGAAAGGCTCGGTGATTGTTTCGTTGATGCATTTCCCATCTCACCTAATTTGGAGTGCGATGCCGCGTCGTTGGGGCCTCCGCGTTCGTAGTCTGGCAGTCGCCTCAAGCCCGCTTCAGCGGAAGCAGAGTGCTTGTTGTCGATAGAGCCAAGGCTGTGAGAGCCAGCTCTGGACAAACGTGAGATTGAAGACTGAAGTTTCGTCACAAAGGATGTTCGTATTGGCGCATGTGTCGAAACTGTCGTGAATTCTTCCTTGAAGCGGCTATGCACAGGAGTACCATCCTTCTTCCGGGATAATACCTCGCCGAATCTCTTTTCAATCGTTCGAAGTTCAGCCTCTCGCTGCTGAAAACTGGTCGTTTCAGAGTGAGTCACAGACTTGTTGTCAAATCCTATTTGTGACAGACGCTTTAGGCTCGCGGGAGTCCCGTATTGTTTCTCGGCATTCGACGTATCATCCTCGGCGGTTGCGTACGAGCTCTGCCCTTCGGAATGACCGAAATCCCTCAGTATAGAAAGGTTTCCGTGCCCTAACTCGCCCATGTCAGTACACTTCAGCTGCTAGAGAGGGCCGTGCTTACATTGAAATGGAGACAACTCAAGATTCTCGATGTCCTCTGGACTGAGGCTGTAATTATTGGCCGCGGAGTGAGCAGGGCTAGGTTGGAAGCTCGGCATGACGGAGGGATAATCCGACGAGGCGTGATCAAGGGGCCGGTTAAGATTCGTGATGCAGGGCTTGGAAATATTAGCCATATCCGAGTCTCCGCGGCCAGAATGACTGCTGTCGGTGGGCTGTGGTCGGGACTGAGACGGCTTGGCATTTGCCCAGGTATCCTGCGAGTGCGACGACACTTCCATGCTGTTATCCTGGGTTGGAGCTGGTGTATCAATGACACTATCGATTCCGCCGAATTCCAGGGAGGGTGACCGCACCCGCTCTTGACCAGCTGCCTTGTCCGACTGAGGGTCCCCGAGGCGAATGAGAGAGTTTCCTCTTGATCGCATACCCTGTGCAATAAGCCAGACACCGAGGGCGGACTGGTCATCCCAGGCATGAGACCCATGACGAATGTCAAAATCGTTATCCGTACCAAGCACCCGATCCAGCCGGGTGGGGTTGCTTGACACGCCGGCTAACCTCGGGGCGGACATGTTTTGCGCAGTCGATGGCCGCGAAGGGTGAGAAACGGGCGCCGTGAAACTCATACCTGGAGATGGGCTAATATTGCCGCGTACCGTACTGGATGTGTTGCTTTTCTCGCCAGGTTTGGCAAGTTCGGGGCAGCTGCTTCGACGCTGACCAGACTCGCATGTGTCGTCGGGGGCAGGAGCACAAGGCTCAGGCGCGGCACTGCCGTCACCGACGGTGAACTCAATCGTGTCTCGCGGTCCGTTGCCAGGTTGCCCAAGGTCGATGAGCGGAGACAGATATCGAGTGCTTCGATGGGACCTGTTGCTGCCGTCGTCATTGCCCCCTTCCTTGTCGAGCTCGTCCTGGATCCTTTTCTGCCTGAAGCGCCTCAGCTCGGCTCTTCGAGCCAGCTCTTCTTCGCTATGGCCGATTGCCATGCGCGACTGGCGTCTCGCCTCATTGTCTTGGGACATGTGTCTGATCAGTTTGGTCCGAACGACGTCGAGCGTGCGGGTTGATCGCTTGGCGGATTGACTCCCATCGCCTTGGTTATCAGAGTCGTCGTCCACGACAAGCTGGCAGAGCTCTGCCGGACCTTCGCACGGAGACACCGGCGCACTGTCGGGAACACCATCATCGTGGGCCAAGAGGCGGCCAAGTTGCTGCGTTTGCTGGGTGATGAGAGGGTTGTCGGTCAAGCCAAGGGGGTCGGACGTTGGAATCGACGTAGCGGCCTCGTCGTCTCGACGACCGATGGGCTTTCCACTGCGTCGTGAGCTACAGCAGCAGAACGCCTGCATGGTACCTGGACAGCCGGGCTGCGGCGAGGCGGGGCCACGAAGTTGTGAGAGAAGAAGCCGTGTTAAGGTGGCGATGACGGCGGCACAAAGATTGTGAGCTCAGAGTGACGGCGGGAGCGCAGTGCAGCGAGGGGGGTCGGGAGAGGCATGCAGCGCCGTCGTGGCAGCCGTCAAGAGCGAACAGCGGGTTAGGCAGCTTATCCGCCCCTGGTTGCCTTCCCAGCAACTGCCGCCTCGCCTTGCACGTGGAGGAGACATGAGCGAGTGATTCATCGCAGCTGCCCTCGTAGAGCGGCCGTGATGCCTGCCGCGGCCTCCAGCTGCCAAGGCAAGGACATGTGCTGCCCTCGTGGCAGCATCTCGTCGAGGTCGGCATCGTTGCCTGTCCATGCCGGCAAGGGCCTATGTGGTCCGGTCGACTGGCTCAAGGGGGCAGCAGCCTCGCGTTCCACGACTGGCTCGAGACTGTCAGCGCCGGCCGGGGAACGGATGATGAGGCACTGGGGAGTCGGAGCGAGTCCACGCTGACATGCTCGGAACGGCATAGGCAACACCGAGATACGGCGTGTCTGGGCCGCGGATTGTGGCCGAGGCTGGGGCACGACCAATCCAACGTCGAAGCGTATGACGAGCGTCGCCTGCATAATACCTTAAATAATGGCGCAACGGTGCACCGACGTGCCGACCCCGTTCGGCCTTGCGAGGCAAGCCACATGCAACCCGACACTGGGCCTGGCGTGCCATCTGCAGGCGTGCCATCTGCAGGCGTGCCATCTGCACGCGTCGCCGTGGCCCCGCGCTGCAGTGCGGTCCCCGTGCAGTGGCACACGGCAGGGCGCCTCACGCACACGGCAGCACTGCCGCACACCAGTCGACACAGGCGTCAGTCACCCCGCCCGTGCGTCGAGGCCCGGGCCAGGCGTGCCCTTTCCAGGGCCGTCGCCGGCTCGCAGCTTCTGCTAACCCGCGAGGAGTGGCCTGCAGCGGCCGCCCGGCTGGCTGGCGAGGATGACGCAGCCTCCTCTGCCATGTCCTCGTCCCTTGTCTCAATGGAGGCACCCCGCACTAGGCCGCATCGGGAAGCGGGGCGCCCTCGCTCCGGCCGTCACCGACAGTTTATTATTATTTGCTCCGGCGTTGCGCTGGTTGGCTGACTTTTTGCCCCTCGCTGGGTTCTGATTCTGCCCTGTTCTGCCCGCTCCCCCGAATTGCATCTCTTCTCTGCCTGTTCCCTCTCTCCGTCAGGCTCCGACTTCCTCCCCGGCGCTTTTCGCTCCCTGGCGTCCGTTTCGGTGCAGCGCGGTCCCCCTTGCCGAGCCTCGCTCCGACACACACCCGCAGACGCAGACGTCCATCGACCCGTGTCTGGCTGCGATCCCAAGACCTGCTTGCGGCCTCTGGAAAGCATGGCGCAGAACGGCATCGCCGGGGATGGGTCCCACGACCAGACTCACACCCAGTCGCAGCGCTACCTGAGCACTCGCGGCGACGACGCCGGCGTAAGCACATCTCTCCGAGCCAGGCCCGTCGGCGGCCGCCTCGCCTACACCCATCTCAGAGCCGGGCCTATCCCCTCCTCTCTTCTCCCCTCCTCTCTTCTCCCCTCCTCTCCTCTCCCTCTCCTTCCCTCTCTCTATTCCCCAATTTTCACATTCGGCACCTCTCTTCGTCCCTTCTTGACCCTGCTGCTGCTCCAGACCCCAGCTGGCTGACCTTCGTCGCCATGTACAGTTGTCCTTTGAGGAGGTCGTGCTCAAGGGCCTCGCTACCGATGGCGGCCTCTACATTCCTGAGCAGATCCCCCGGGCCTCCACGTTGGAATCCTGGAAAGACCTGAGCTATTCCGAGCTCGCATTCGAAGTTTTCTCCCTCTACATCTCCCCCTCCGAGATCCCTTCCGCCCATCTCGAGGACATCATCAACCGGAGTTACTCGACCTTCCGGAGCAACGACGTCACGCCCCTCATCCACCTGCAAGAGAACCAGTACCTCCTCGAGCTCTTCCACGGCCCGACTTTTGCCTTCAAGGATATCGCCCTGCAGTTTCTCGGCAATCTGTTCGAGTACTTCCTCGTCAGGAAAAACAGGGGCAAGACTGGAAGAGGTATGTAGGCACCCCGGCGCCATTTTGTCCGGGGGCTGCCGCAGCTGCCCCCGGATTCCCCTGGATAGCTCCGGATCGCTTCTGCGCGCCAAACAGACAAGGGCTCACGCTTCCGCAGATCGACACCACCTGACGGTTGTCGGCGCCACGAGCGGTGACACGGGGTCCGCCGCCATCTACGGCCTGAGGGGGAAGCAGGACGTGTCCGTCTTCATCATGTACCCCAAGGGGCGCGTGAGCCCCATCCAGGAGCTGCAGATGACTACTGTTCCAGATAAGAACGTCCACAACCTCGCCGTAACGGGTACTTTTGATGACTGCCAGGTAACTTGAGCTCGAAGCTGACTGTTTGACGGGAAACTCTCTGACATGGAGTCATAGGATATCTTAAAGTCCATCTTGGGCGATGCCGACGCCAACAAGTCCCTGAACCTCGGAGCCGTCAATTCGATCAACTGGGCACGAATCCTGGCCCAGATTGTCTACTATTTCCACTCATACTTCTCTCTCGTCAAGTCGCGGGCGGACTTCAAGCTCGGCGACAAGCTGCGATTCGTGGTTCCCTCTGGCAACTTTGGTGACATCCTCGCTGGTTACTTTGCCATGCGCATGGGGCTGCCAGTTGAGAAGCTCGTGATCGCTACCAACGAAAACGACATTCTCGACCGGTTCTGGAAGTCGGGAAAGTATGAGAAGAAGGCTGAAGTCGCCGCTGCTTCCCGGGGCCTTGCCGTTGATGGAGCCCCGGCACACGCTGACGGTGTCAAGGAGACGCTCAGTCCTGCCATGGATATTCTCGTTTCGAGCAACTTTGAAAGACTCTTGTGGTTCCTTGCGTATGAGTTCGCCGAAACCGCCAAGATGGACGACGTTTGGAACAAGAAGCAGGCAGGTCAAGAGGTGTCCAAGTGGCTCAAGGAGCTCAAGACGACGGGGTCCTTTGGCCCGGTCTATCAAGATGTGCTCAAGTATGCCAAGCGCGACTTTGAGAGCGAGCGCGTCGACGATACCGAGACTATCGACACCATCCAGACCCTGTACCGCAAGGTTGGCTACATCCTGGACCCCCATACTGCCGTTGGTGTCGCTGCGACGCTGAGGTCTGTCGAGCGCACTGGACCTGATGTCCATCACATCTCGCTTTCGACTGCCCATCCTGCCAAGTTCTCCGGCGCCGTCAACATGGCCCTCCGAGGCGATGAGGGTTTCGACTTTGAGAAGAAGGTGCTGCCGGCTGAGTTTGTCGGCCTGGACAAGAAGGGGAAGAGGGTCACAGACGTGGACAACGACTGGAAAAAGGTCCGCGACATGGTCAAGGCTCAGGTGGAACAGGAACTCTCAGAGGCATAGAAAAGCATCATCGGTACACACGTTCAACACATATACACCTTCGCGCACGAAATTGGAGGGGGAAGGAGGGGAAACAGGGGGGGCCTGGGGCACCTTGACCGGTTCCTTTCCATGTACGTACGTTTTTGTTGTTCCTCTCTTTCCAGAGAGTGAGACAGAATTGTCGGGTTCTCAGCATTCTTTCGGGCCATTTCTGGAGACGGAGATGGAGACGGAGACGGAGACGGAGGAGGAGGGAGGATTTGTCTACAATCTACGGGAGGACAGTTAGAAGAGAACGGATGACGGCACGACTGAACGCACGAGGGGGGCTGTGTTCTGGCGGATATTGGTACGCACCCCAGGAGAGTTGGTTTGCCTGGGGATGAAAAGCCAAGGCATGACCCAGTGGTGCGGGCGATTTCTTGTTGTGTTTCTTGCCGGGCTATATTATAGCGGACTGCTTTTGTCGCACCCTCTTCAACGCGGCGGCAGCGGCGGTAGGGTGGCAGCGGCTGCGCATGCCAGTCGGCTCCTCGAGCCGTCCTTAATCTTTTTTGTTCAACCGTTGCGTTCCCTCCCTGCCAGAGCGTTTTGTGTATCGCATTGAAGCCGTCACCAACGGGTCTAACCAAACAGCCCTGTGTTGGCGGAACTGTTGTTTAATCTGATGGTGGGGACCCCAGCTTTAGACACCAGTGGCCGATGTCGGCAGTTGGAACAAGGCTGGGTGGGCAGGCATGGATCTCCCGTCTACTGGAAACTCGGTTGACAAGCTGTGGGTTTTGGCTGACGTCCAAGAAACTCTTACCAGTTCCGCCTGTCCCGACGACACCACGGCCTGACGAGGAGGGGCGGAAATGGTTTCTGCTGCCAGCAACTCAAGCCGAGCGGGCACCGTCACACTGTGGGGACAGCAAGTCAACCGTGGAGAATGCCTTGTACGTCGTAGCATGTCATTTGCCATAGAGCGGCCCAAGCAAAACAGGCGTCCATTCTGCCAGGGCAACGCACGTCAACCGCATCTACCATTTCCGTCAGATATCTCCGACGGTATGTCACTTCCCTCATCTGCAGCTATCACCATACTTGAACCAGCCTCTCGGGGTGGAAAGGCAGCAGCTAAAACGAGGACCCCAACGCCCAACGCGTCATGATGCATGTGGCCTGGTCTCCTAGGCCAACGAAAAATGGAAGAAGAAAAAGGTGTTAAAACACAGCTGAAACCTGGCCTGACCTGTCCCTGTTGTCGTCGTTTGTTATTGTTCTTACATCATAAGGCCTTCGCCTTGTCGTCTTCCTTGATTCGCTTCTTGACAAACTCGAACGAGGAGAAGAAGATGGCATTGACCACGCAGGACCGGCTCATAGACACGCCCAGGCCGCGGTACATGTGGCGCTTGAAGAACTCAATCTTGGGCGCTGGTTCGACTGCCTCGCCTCGTGAGTGCAGGAGCGAGTTCCTCTGGTATATGCTCTTGGCGGAATCGATGGGATCTACACGTCTGTTAGCTGCAGTGCTTCGGTTCGTGCAGATACAGAGATGCACTCACAAATCATGGCCCACGACACAAGCCCGCACATGCCACCGGCGGCAACCACCGCCAGCTTGTTGCTGTTTGGGCTGTCGCCGCCAAAGGTTGTCCCGAGTTGCTTACCGCTCTCGTACACCATGAAGTAGATGGATGTCCCCAAGGTATCACGCACTGTGAAATATGGTCAGCAAGGACACGGCATCGCCCACCGGGTGCCCAGAGACACGTACAGAGATGTAATCGAAAGCCCGTGTAGAGCCCTAGAATTCCACGGTGCTTGATGATATTCGCCATTGTTCTCAGAGTACCCTTGTTCTGGTAGCTCGTCGCCACAGCACGGCTCTTTTGGCAGTTGCCCGCTCGCTCGGCAAGTAGCACAGAGACCTGCGCGCTGAGCTTGGTTAGCTCAAACGGACAGGCCAAGAAGGTGATGACGGATCCCGCCGTGGCTCCGGCCGCGCCAAAACAGGCTATCGAGTAGAGGTTGGGGTAGGTTCCGGGTTTGTTGACATGTCGGATGATATCATATCCGAGGTTCTCCTTGACCCAGCCAGAGTAGACGTATTTCGCTCGCTGGTAGATGGAAAATGAGACGGTGCGCACGAGGGTGATGCTGGCCATTGGCGCAGTGACGCCTACAGATAAACAGCAGTTAGCCAAGCCCATGGAAGAGGACGTGCAGAGCCAATTACTCCAAACACGTGTTTGTGATGCGATGGCAGGACAGGGCAGGGCAGAGACGACTTCCAAGGCAATCAGAGGGGGTGGGGGGGATGCTCACCTCGAAAGAAGCCTGCGAGCTTCTCGGTGTGGTAGGTGTGCTTGACACAGTCGAGAAAGCCACGGTACTGATAGGTCTGCATGCGAGTCTTGACGCTATCGAGCGGGAAAGCAGTCAGCGTGGAGAAGACGCTGGAGGAGCTGGCCGCTATCTCGGTGCGGTAACGCCAAACAAACGAGTTGGCCCTGTCCCTTCTTCCTCCGGTCTGAGGAGGCATGACTGCTGACGCGGTGAGGCGGCCTGTAACATCTTGGTGACCACTCGTGGCCTCAGCAGTCATGCTCTGGGGGCACGATTGGAGATTGTCCTGGCGATGGGCGCCGGGGGGCAGGGGGGCAGGGGGGCAATGGCAACGGGCGAGGACGGCCACGGCGCGTTCAGACCGCGGTCTACAGCGAGACCAGAGCCTGGGGCGCGGGCGTAGCACGGCCAGTTGCCAGGAGCCGCAGGTCCATCAAGACGCCCTCGTCG
>NRSZ01000961.1:29669-40923 GCA_002901185.1 Tolypocladium capitatum
CGTCGGCACAGGGATGTGCAGCCATGCGGCGTACATGCGTACGTACATATATCGCTCCATCAATCGTTACCAACAGTAGGTTTGGGCGCCACCACCACAAACCGCACACATGCCTGGCTGTGCCACGCGCCAATGGTGAGCTGGCTGGTCATCACCGACGGCACGAATCAAAAGGCACACGGCAGATTGCACTTGTATCATGTAAGCTTGCTTCTTCTCGGCCAACCCTGACGGGCTGCCTAATGCTGCGGAACAGACAGGAGGTGTCCATTCATTTTGGGGCGACAGAGTCTCCGGCACGGAGCCCGTCACCTCCGTCCAGCAGGAGCTTCATATCGGCGAGCTTCTCCAGCTGGGCTCGGAATTGCCTCTGCCCCATCAGCGTCGAGCGACAGCGTCCGGTTTGCTTTCTTCTCAGATGACATGGGGTCGTGCCGTTCAAGCCCCCGCGTTCTCGGGGTTTGCCGTCTCTGCCGTTTCTGCAGCTACTGAAATCTCGGCCGGCGTCGAGTTCGAGCTCTCGATTCCAAGCGCCGCCGCCAACCGCTCCTCCTCCTTCCTTTGGCGAATCGCATCCGTCTCTTTCCTCAACTTCTCTAGATTCCATACGTCGTTGTCGTCGTCGTCGTCGTCAGCGTCGTCAGAATCGTCCTCGTCGCGCCACTTGCCGCTCTCAAACAGGGCACGACCAGTATTCTCCTTGGCCTTGCGGGCCTGCTCCTCCGCCGCCTTCTTGTCCAGGCGGTCCTTCTTCCACTTGGCAAACGACTCCGGCGTGACAGGAGTCAAGTTGCCTGTGAGCTTGTGTCGCTCGGATTCCAAAAAGTCCTCGAGAGTTAGAGTCTTGAGCGGAGACTTGTCCATGAGCGCCTTTTCTGCCGCTCTCTGCTCCTTGGTCTTGAGAACAAATCTGTGCATCGTGTTAGCCATTAAAGCACGGCGAGTGTAAAAAGGCGTGGTAGAACATACCCAGGCGGCAGAGCATGCCTGTACATGCATTTGTCTCCGCCGTTGGGACAGACCCAGAACCAGCCGTATTTCCCATCCTCAATGGCCGAGATAAAATGCTTGCACACCTTATCCGTCGTTGACTTTTGGTTTCCCTTCTTGGACAGGACCACCTTGCGCAGCTGTTCCTCGTCCCAGTCGGCAGACGTTTCTTGCTTTTTCGTTTCCCCTTCGTCCTCCTGTCTCGAATCCGCGTATAGGTTCCTCTTTTCCGTTTTTCGTTCGATGGCCAGGTCGTGCGAGAACTTGCATTTCTTGCCCTTCTCGCAGTCACCCTTCTTGAAAAAGATGCACAGCACCGTCTTCGGGTCCACACCGAACGGCACTTTTTGTATCTGGGCCGGCCTGTTCAGGAGCGCCGCGGCTTCCTTCCTGGCATCCTCTGCAGCCTTCTTCTCCCGCTCTCGCGCAGCCTTCTCGGCGGCCTTCTTCTTCTCTTCGGCGCTGCCACCGGACTTGAGGTTGGTAGTCATCTGAGCAATATGCTTCTGGGCAACTGCTCCCTTCTTGTTCTTCATGCCGAAAGTCCGGTCCTCGACCAGCTTGGTGGCCGACGGCTTCTTGCCGCCAGCAACCTTGGGTTCGGCCTTCTTGGGAGGCATGGTGGGCGGTGGCGGTGGGTTTCGATTTAGCAAACAAAGGTCGCAAACTGGGGGTGATATGGGATTCCCTGAGGCTGCCTTGCACACTTTTTCCGCGACCCTCAAAATGCAGGAGATGGTGGAGGGCCCGATTCGTCGTCGATGTCTGATGCCTTGAGAAAAGACCGTCCAGACGTTTCGTCCTTTTGGTGGGCTGTCTTGGCTGGTGGATGAAGTCACCGTGATCACGTGCCTGACCCTCGCCAGCCCAGCGCTGAGGACAGGCAGTAACGAGTACACCACTCTCCTCTGCGGTAGGTATACTTCGTAGGGCTACGAGCAGGTTTTCTTCGCGCTTGGTAGTCACTCGGCTTCACGTCATCTATTGCAATAAGACGGCAACTGTGTTTGCCGCAAGTGAGGACTTCTCTCTCAGCGAGTGCTCGCGACCAGTCTGTCGACTTGGAGCTAAGCCTGATTGGTACTTCTGGGGCGGCTGCGCTCAACGGAAAGCTCCAGCTGTCCTCGTAGGTCAGTCCGAGCCATCTTCCATCTTGAACGACCCTCCGAGGAAGTATCGCAACATCCCGCCACCACAACCAGTCAGTCGAAGCCATTGTCCATTGCCGCACAAGCCAATTCTATTTTCTGACAGTTGTCTGTATAGCATTGTCTGGGCGGCAGCGAATCCACCGTTCAATTCGACCTGCCGAGGCACCAACAAGATGATTTCCGACCGCGACCTCTTCAGCCTCGCCATCTTCCTGGGCGCCGCGTCCATGGTCCTCATCTTATTCTACCACTTCCTCGAGGTCAATGCGGTCCCGGAATCACCGGCCATCAACAAGGCGGAATGACAGAAGGCGACGTGAAGCAGCAAACCAGGCGAAGCGGGCGAGCAGACAAGCCAGTCGAATGCGTCTGCGCATGTACGATACCAAGGCGACCTTGAACATATCGATGCAAACTGATCGGCCTTGGGCCAGGAGCCATGCACTATCCGGCGTTGAAGGGGGTTGAAGCTACTGGGCACGGATATGCAGCTGAGGACCGGCTATCTGCCGCGACAGAGACCGCCGTGGGACTGGTCGACGCGGCACTGCGCCGTGAGCGGAATGCCGCCAATAATTCGCGGTATGCATGGAGTCGAAAAAGAATTTTCGGAGCTGGGAACAGGACATGATGTATATCGAACCTCTTGCTATCAAACAAGAACCGCAGTCGCGCAATACTAAGCAGCCAGCTCTCCGGTGGCTCATCGTGCCTTTGAGACAGGCCTTTCTCTGTCCCTCTCTCTCTCGTTGCAGATTTTATCAACATCTTGTTGCAACAATAACCTGAGACCCATAGCAACTCGGTTGGAGCATCCCTACTGAATGCAAAGGACGTCGGCATTCGAGTACGACTCAATGAGGAAGAGCCGCCTCTATGAAATGCCACGTTGCCGAAATCGCCCTTTCCAACGAAGCGTCTTACTGCGAGTAGGTACGCAGAGTTGTTGACCGTCGTGGCCATTCCATGCTCTGAAGCTTGCGACGCGACCCAAAAAAAAATGCGGCGATGCTTGGTATTTGATAGACCGGGCTGGCTACGTCTCCCGAGCATGGATCAGTCCTTGGCTCCATTTCCGCGAATCTGGAGGCGCAACAGGGCGGCCTTACCCCTTACCACTCATTGGTTCAGTTGCCGTCCAGCTGTCCAAAGGCGGCCCAAAGTTCCTGTTGCCCAAGTTGTTGTATTTTCGCCGAGATCAAGTCGCGCGTAATGCGCTTACGTGATGATGCCTCCCTCGCCCCACCTGCCCACCGCGTCTGACTCCGCGCTCCCCTTTCTTCCCTCTTCAACCACCCCGTTCATCACGCACCCCGACTTTGATCGCCCCCAAACACCAACAAACGGCTCTCCGTTCTTCTCCTTCGACTGCGCGCGGTATCTGCACGAACGCGACCTTTGGTGTTTTCGACCATTTCCGCCGTCGGCGCCATTCGTGCCGCTTTCAAAACTTCCACTTCACGCCCTCTGTTGTTTGCGCGCTCTTGAGCAGACAGCAGCAGTCCCTCTCTTCGAGCACGCTCTCTGATCAACACACCGTGCGAATCACTTTTTCGCGCCTTTCCGTGGCTCGTTCACAACGGCCATCAGCCTGACCAGCCGCTGCCACTCTTCGTCGGCAGCTACTCCTTCCTGCACCTATCAGCATCACCGCCACGACTGTCACCATGTCTGGCAAGCTCGATAAGCCGCTTGACGAGATCGTCTCGGCCCAGCGCCGCACCGCTGGACGCCGCCGCTCCCAGCGACGACCTGCTGGTCGCGCGGCGGTCGCTGCACCCGTTGGCGGCATTCAGAAGACCACCAGGGCCACTCGTGGCGCCGCAGCCAAGGCCGCACCCGCCAAGGCTGCGGCCCTCAATGGCGAAAGCAAAGTCATCGTCAGCAACCTGGTAAGTGTATCTTGCGCCGTTGCGCTTGACGCACAGCCACTGACTTCATCGTAGCCCAAGGATGTGTCGCAGCAGCAGATCAAGGTATGTTTCGGTTGAAGCGCCGTGCGCTCCGGACCCTTGTTCGCCTTTATTGTCCTCGCCGCTCTCCTTCCTGCCGACGTCGCGATGGAATTCCCGATTGTGCCTCTCGGCGCGAGCCACGGATCCACCCTTGTCTCCTTCCTAGAACCCTTGCAGCACCTGGACCAAGGTGCTCGGTGTTGGAAGTTGAGAGCATCCTCGTCTCGCACATCGCTGCTTAAAATGCCTGGTCAGCATTGTTGCGGCAGCGGCGACGACTCAGCAGGACTGCGGTGACATTTTCCAGAGGCACAATTGTCCATGCGTGACTATCGACTGTCCCCGAGCGATGGGATCATTGCTGGCAAAAGTTCGGGTCCGAGCGAGCACAGCCGTGAGCAACATGCAACGAGGTGCTAGAACCCAGAGCCAGGAGCAAGGCTGCAGAGTGTATCTCCATGTACCTACGGGGGGGAGAGTGCTTGTTATGCCTTGACTGGCGACCTGCTCTGAACCCGGCAGATTCGCCGCACTTTGTGGGCATCACCACTGTTCACAGCGTCGAGAGTGCTGCTTGGGGCCGGCTACTCGCGGAACGGTTCGGTTGTTGGATTTCTCTACGGCAGTCTCGACGTTGCGAGACAGCCTGGAGACCAGCCGCATGTGCTTACCACTGGTTCTGTCGTGGCTCACTGTTCTGCTCGCTTGGTTTCCGATTTCTCACCTGGTTACTCGGTTGCGACACGCCCGGAACGACGTTGGACGATGGTTGAAATCAAACTCGGCATTACTGATTCAACTACGCGCTTTCGGTTTACTAACAGCTCTCCCCGCGTTAGGAATACTTTGTGCAGTC
Organism: Tolypocladium capitatum; assembly: GCA_002901185.1. Classification (NCBI taxonomy): domain Eukaryota; kingdom Fungi; phylum Ascomycota; class Sordariomycetes; order Hypocreales; family Ophiocordycipitaceae; genus Tolypocladium; species Tolypocladium capitatum. The sequence continues at coordinate 34,622 of NRSZ01000961.1, forward strand.
TGTCGGACCCATCAAGAGGGTCGATCTCGTGTACGGCCCGAACTCGATGAGCCGCGGTATCGCCAACGTTACCTTCCACAAGGCCGATGGCGCCAGCAAGGCTTTCCAGAAGCTCAACGGCCTCCTCGTGGACAACCGCCCTATCAAGGTGAGTCCCCGGCATGGTTTGAAGAAAGGGACAAGAGAGACGGCTAACTCGCAGCAGATTGAAATCGTCGTCGGTGCCGCCCAGGCCGACAAGGTGATTCCGGCCGTTAAGACTCTGGCTGAACGTACCACGTAAGTGTCTCGTGGATGCTCCTGTCCACATGCCGCAAGAAGAAGCTGACTCGGGATATAGTCAGCCCAAGGCCCACCCGAAGTCTGCTGCCACCGGCAAGCAGAATGCCGCCTCGGCTAAGGGTGGCATTGGCAAGGGGGCCGCCGCCAACAAGAAGCGGCGCGGCAAGAGCGTTCGCCCTGCTAAGAAGACGGCTGAGGAGCTCGACTCCGAGATGGCCGACTACTTCGTCAAGGATGGCGGCAACGAGAATGCTGGCAACGCTGCTCCTGCCACGGCCAGCGGCGATGCCGCCATGGAGGATGGCATTATGGTACGTTCTTGATTTGTTTGCCACGTGCTCGACGATCAATTCTAACGATGTAATTACTCAGTAATGGCCATCAGAGCATGGAAACAAGGCCAGGGGGTTAAATGAAGTCACTCTGAGGTAAACCATTGAAAATTCAGAAAAGAAAAAACCACATCGTTGGTCGTGAATCACTGCAGTGCAGGAACACCGCACAGTTGCTTCATCAGTATGATTTTATTCCGGGAGAAGGGAGTCACGTTTTCGGGATACTTAGGGAAGAATGGTTGATCAATATCACTACTTCTGGGCAGGTTTCGTCTCTCTAGTCAGATCATTTGCCCGACTCCCTTTTCGATGCTGCACGGGGGAAGGAAGGTCGAGAGCGTTCCTTTATGTACAAGCAGCGCAATACACTCAATACCCTAGATACCATGTCAAGCTGTCTTCTTCTTGGACCTACTGCCACCCCACCAACTCGACCGAGTTGTGTTGCTGTAAACGACGCCGAGTGTTCATGCACAACCTGTCAGGCGTCGTGTGCTTGATAACGACGAAGGCGAGGACAACGGAGTAGAGCTTCGACCAGAGGAGCGCGATGTTGAAGATGAAGGTTCAGACAGATCCTCTATTGACGGAAGAGGGCAGGGCTCGTCGGCCGGCCAGGCGGTTATGAAGGCGCCGCTTTGAGACGCACGAGCGGCGTCGAGGGCCGTGTAGATGGTTCCTGGTTGGGTTGTCGCGGACGACATTTCAAAGCCCGGTTCAAGTCGAGGTAAGGTATGTATGTATGTACTTGAACCTCGCTCGCTCGTAGAGATAAGATGTTTGCTTGACTGCTCGCCTCCACAGGAACGACAAGAGGGAGAGGAGCAGAGTAAGTAAATGGGGGCACTGACTCGAGGCGTGCCCCGACCTATTTTACTGATACAGCGTGTCGGGTTATTGTCAATTGGTTACACGCGGGTGCGGGTTCGGCTGTTGGCTGTATCCGATTGTGAGAGGCGCGGGGGGCACAGGCAATACGCACGAGTATGCTAGGCAGGCAAGCACACGGGATAAGACATGTGGCGCTCGGGTCGTTGTTGGACCTGGTCGCGGGATGCGTCGGGCTGCGGACGGGGCCGTGGTTCACCATGTGCCGAGATGGGGGGGGGAGGCGAGATGGCGAGGAGGCAGCGGGAGGGTGGCGGACTACGTAGCGCAAGTACGAAGGACACAGCACAGAGTCAGGATAGTAGCAACAAACCAAGAGTGGAGAGAATTCCTGCAAACTTGGTAACCGGGGATCAAGTTGGGTGGCGCGGTGTCACGAGTGGTGACACAGTTCGGAGTCATTCGACTCGGGGAACCACGTAAGAAGAGAAGGCGCGGATAGCCAGCCGACCTGGGCAGCGGATGCTCCGTGGAAGCTAAGACACGGATAGGACTTTGGCGTCGAGTCCTCCGAGTGGTCGGGCGTATGGGGTGGCGACACAACATCGAGACAACCGGTAGACCTCTCTCAACAGCATCTCGGGCCTGGAACGTTTCAGTACTCTAGGCGTGAATCCTCAACACTATGTTGATTCCTGAATCTCATAATATGTATCCTTTAGCGGGAGGACAAGCGAAATTGCGAATTAACCCCTAATACCACGGCTTCGGTTCCAGCTAGCTTGATCCGGTACAACTTTTCAGGCCTCCTTGGGAGCGGCGGCGCCCTCGCCCTCCAGAGCGGGCATGTCATCTTCGGAGCTGTCGTCGTCCGCGGGGTTGCCAGAGCTGCCCAGTCCAGACATCGACTCGAGATCCATGCCGCTCATATCCGGCATGCCGCCAGCACCGCCGCCGAGCTTGGAGAAGTCGATGCCGCCGAAGTCACCTGCAAGTAATGTCAGTCAGCACAAACCTGTCCTTGGCAGACGAACGAGCTCTCTGGTGCATGGTAACTGAGTCGCGTCTGAGGTATGGTGCTTGTGGTTACGTACCGCCCATGCCAGGCATGCCACCTGTTGTCTCGAGTTAGCCATGGTTGTTCTTTGCTCTGGTATTGTGGACTGGACTTGCCCATGCCGCCAAACTGGGAGAAGTCCTCCTCGGCAGCCTCGTTCTGCTCATCCTCATCGACCCACTTGTCGAAGTCAGTCTTGAGGAAGTGGAGTTTCTTGGCGTCCTTGAGCAGCCGCGGCCAGTACTCCTCCTTGAGCTCCTTCTTTTGTAGCTTCATCTCGACGTTCTTGGCCGTGTGGTTGATCTTGCTCTCCTCGGGGTCGATCTCGGCGTAGAACTCGAGCTCGACGTGGTACTTTCGCTTCAGGGTGCCCGAGGTGCCGGTAAATGTCAGGCCGGTGGGCTTGAGGTCAAGCTCGAGGCCCTCCTTGGGGACATCGGGGACGGAGATGGTCAGGTAAACGAAATTCTTGGCGGCGTCCGACACAGAGGAGCGCTGGGCCCAGAGGACTGCAGCGAGCACGGTCAGATCAGGGACATTGCCAGCAGGAAGAGCTTGGTTCCGGGCGTCGAATGTGACGTACCCTCGGGGGTTGCAGTCTCAGCAGCCATCTTTGCCGGGTGATGGGGGTGGAACGCGAGAGGCAGGCGCGGGAGCAAATGGCTTCACGGAGCTGCGAGTCAGCAATGTCAGCTATGTGCGCTGCGGCGGAGCAGAGAGAGAGCTGCGGGAGGGGGCGGATTACACGGGAGCAACCAGCAACAAGCGGTTTCTGTGTGTGTGTTTGTGTGCGTGTGTGTTCGTGAAGCGGCCAACGAGGCTGTCGAGAGAATGGGGAGCAGAGCAGAGTGCAGCGAGTACTCTGTACCTGATACGGAGCTGTGGAATGTGCCGGAAGTCGAAAGATTTATTACCTTAGGCGGGCGCTACAAAGGCAGGGCTGATGAGGGGCATCGTCTCAGCGCGGGCAGGGTCAGATAGCGGGTACCAGTCTGGTGCGCAGCAGCTTCTGCATGTGCAAGTAGCGAACTATCTGGAGCTCTGCCCGGCCCTGCAGCAGAGCTCCCCGCCGGACTCGGAGGAGTGAGTTGCGGTGGTCCCGGCCAAATGTGCCTGGCACCAGCCGAAGACTAGCACGTGCTCGAAAGATTGTACGGAGGACGCCGTAGAAGACGCTCAGTTGCAATGGAACCAGCTCTTGCATGTATCAGATCTACCAAGTCGGTACCTAGTGGCGGGGCACGAAGAGACGACAGGACCCCTGGCTACCGTCAGCGGTGCTCTCAGCCTTGGGCAGCCTCGCGCGCCAACGTCAACACGCAACCGATCAGTGTCGCCCGCACTCGCACACCCTAATACCATTCCCTTGCCGGAACTCAAGGGGCATATCGGATACCTACGAGACCGGCTCGCCTTTGCGCGCACGCGGACGTATCTGCAACCACTAGTGGCACCGCCGAAGCGCCTCGGCCCGCAGCATGGAGACGTTCAAATCGCTCTTCGCCAAGCCAGACCCTCAAGCACAGGTGCGCCGCTGACACTCCACCTTGATGATCGTCACCTTTCGATGGCCATTGACTCGAGATGCCAGGTCCGAAAATGCAACGCCCTCCTACGCTCCAACATCCGTAAACTCGACCGTGACATCACCACCGTCAAGGGCGTCGAGGTCAAGACCAAGAACCTCATCATCCAAGCCGACCGGCGCGCCCGGCGCGACCCGTCGCGGGCCAAGCAGGCGCAAAAGGAAGTCCGTGACTTCGCCCGGGAGCTCGTCCGAGCGCGGCGCACGTCGGCCCGGCTCGTGACGTCCAAGGCGCAGCTCAACTCTGTGCAGATGCAGGTCAACGAGGCCTTCGCCGTCCGCAAGATTGAGGGCTCCATCAAGGCCAGCGTGGGCATCATGAAGGATGTCAACTCCCTAATCCGCCTGCCGGAACTGTCGGGCACGATGCGCCAGCTGAGCATCGAGCTGATGAAGGCGGGCATCATCGAGGAGATGGTCGAGGACACGCTGCCCGAGGACGGCGACATGCTGATGGAGGACGGCGAGGCTGAGGGTGAGGTTGACAAGGTCCTGGGCGAGATCCTCAAGGACAGGAAAGAGCCCAGCCTGCCCGCGGCGCCCGTCCCCGAACCCCAGAAGCCGGCGGCGACGCAGGAGGAGGACCAGGAGGACGAGGACGCAGAGGCTATGATGGACCAGATGAGGAACCGACTAGATGCGCTGCGAAGCTAGATTGGATGTGCCTCCTGTTTTTGGGCGGCTTGCTTCTACAATAAGGCCAAGGCGTTATGGGCGTACGGTTTTCTTCTCGACGCGGTTCTGATAAGTAAGATGGACAATGTATTATGATGTATCCGACAGCCTGGGAATCCGATACAGCAAATTCATATTTAATGCGAGGCAAGCAGATTACTCCACGCGTGTCGCGTTGTTGAAGCATGAGTTTCCGATGTGGTGGTGTCTACTGCACGAGCAAGATCCCAAGACTTGTTGGATGCTCATTCCTGCAAAGAAAAGGCACCAGGCGATCGAATGGGCGAGGTTAAAACATAAAACCCATCAGGTATAGGGTAGCACTGTCACAGTGCGACCGGAGGACCCGCTGGATCTGCCCAACGTTCAGACTATACAAAGAAAGACCAAGGGAATGCAACAACATCAAGGACGTCACTAGATGGCCTCTGCCGTCGACTTTGGAAAGAGACAGAGTTTCGGCCCCTCCACATGATCGGGCCGGGCTGGGAACGCTCGGATCCGGCTCACCAGTTGGGACCATCCCCCGGATCATAGAGCACCACGGCACCTCCCTGCCAACGGACCGAATGCGGTAAAGTCTTAGGGTCCCTGAAGCATCCAAGCAGGGAGGAATGTTGGAGCGGACCAGAGTGCGCCCTCGCATGATACAGTCCAACACTGGTCTAAGGCTGGTCGTTGTCCACGGACTGCCCTGTCTTCCATCGTGACAAAGCCGTAATCTTGATAATGTCCTTGTTTGTTCGTTTCGGTGCAAACGAGGCTCATCGAATATCTTACCATTGAAGTGAAAGAAGCTGAAATTGGAGTGGGAAGTACTCGAACGTGCAAGGCATGAGACCTGCGGAACCTGTCCGAGTGAAGGAACGACTAGGGAGGGGTACGGGCCGACAGAGGAATCTAGTTGCGGCGAGAGGCATCGAGATCCGACCAGGTCAACGATTATCGGGGGTGGTCTGTCAACGAATGACTCCACGACAACTGGCCAAGATCAAGAGCGCGTAGAAAATGTCCCGAGGCAGTAATTTTCTTGACAGTCTTTGACGCGCGTTTGCTGCTTCTTGCCCGGCGAAGGGTATGACGTGGCGACTTACAGTCGGGTATGCTTGCATGTGCGCAGCAAGTCGATTTCATTCCTATCCCCATGGCTGCGAAATGTCCTATAGCTTTGACCTACCAAAATTTACCAGCCACGGTCTATCAAGGCCTTCACAAACGGCCGCAGAATGTGTGATATCTCAGGAATAAGCTGCGTTGGCGGGCGTCTGCGTCCGTGTCTCGGGGGTCGGCCCGCATACAGGGGAGACGTACTCCGTACAAGTACCTATCCGCACACCAATTTGCTGCCCGCGACAAAAGGGTGATTGAGCAAGCAAACACGTGCGGCAAACCCGAAGCCGCCGCCCAACCGGGTTGCGCCAAAGCGGCAGCTGGGGATCTGAGCGGCGGTGTGCTTCCGGGTTCCCCGTCGGACAGGCATTCTCCGTTTTTCCTTGTTCCCTCGGCTCCCATGGCTGTGAGAACGGCAACCCCCCCCCCC
>NRSZ01000205.1:0-10417 GCA_002901185.1 Tolypocladium capitatum
TCCCCACCCCCCGGCAAATCTGGACGAGACCCATGCATCCCCCTTTTGCCCACTATGACTCCTCCCAAGCCTCCCATAGCAGCCAAAATCCCCCCACAGGCCCAGCCCGAGTTCGTCGAGACGAGGCTCCACCGTCTCGGTCACTCCTGAGTCGCCACGGCCGCGCTGACGTGCCACGGCCAAGCCAATGAGCCAGCCTCCGACGCATCTGGCCATACGCCCTGCTGTGGCCCTTTTAGCCGCCCGGCGCTGGGCTCCCGTCGCCTCACAGAGTCGCAGCTCGCAACGGAGCTCGTCACGGCGCTGTGGCACCCCAAGACGGTGACGAGACTGCCCGGGGCCCAGGCCCATGCTGCTAGTTGCATCACCACCTTACCGAGACAGGCACCACTCCCGCTCGTGGGTGGCCCCTTCGCGACTCGCGACGTCGATTTTTGACCTCCCGGTCTCGTCGACCCTCCGGGTCTTGATCTGGTCTCACCCCCCGGCCGGCACCAGTCCATCGATAGCCGTACCTTATCCCCCCCATGGCGGCGCACCGGCTCCCGTCCCGGAACATCTCGCTCCGTCCCTCGTTATTCCGATGGCTCGTGGGAAGGCTGACATGGGCCGGGCCTGTGCCACCGCCGCCGTCGCCGTCGTCGCTCTCGTCGATTTGCTCTCCACCTCCCTGTTCGCATGGTCCTCCGGCTGACTCTGACGCCGCCGCCGTCCTCCTCTCCCCGGAATGCGTGTCTGTTGAACCAGGTCAACCGCCGTGCCGAGGACTGCATTCGCTGGCGGCCCGTCACCTGCGCATCCGCGTCCATGCTGTGCATCTACAATCCCTGCGCTGCAAACACTGGTAGAGCGCCACCTCCACAGCCGTCACATCACCATCCGTCTCTGCGAGGAGGTGAGGCGAGGATGGGCGGCTGCGCTATCTACGTCGTTCATGTCCTATGCACCATTGCCGAGCCCAGGGCTTGACGGTTGAAATACCTAATGCTCAGACAGGCGGGATTCTTATCTCGACCAGTGGCCCAAGAGCGGATAATCCCGCGACTTTAATACCTCTGTTTAAAGGAGGGAGGCTGGAAGCTGCTCGGCCACGTGCCGTGATCCTCCGCATCGCAAACTTTCGGTCTTGCTTAGCTCGACAGTCTCTACTACCTCCGCCACAGAGGCCAAGATGCTGCCGCCATCACGACCTGTGGTTCCCGCGGCAGGATATTCCAGTGTTGGTGTAATGGCACGGTAGCCAAAGGCATGCGCCTCGTCTCGGTCGTTGCCGTATTCTCGTCCCAATCCAACAGGCTTTTGGACATCTTCCTGGATGCACGGCATTGCCCGCCTCCTCGCCAAGAAGCTCAATGACACACTTGGTGATGACGACATCGAGGAAATCGACGTCATCATTCCAGTCCCCCAGGCCAGCAACACCGCCTCGGCCGTCGTGTCAGAGCAAGTCCTCGAACGGGTTCGTCGAGAACCGATACCTTTGCAGGCAGAGGCGAGAGAGAAGCGCGATCGGGGTGCCATGGAGTAGAGCGCGTCACGTGTCTGGTTGACGATTCGATTGTTCGAGGCACGGCAAACAGGGAGATGGTGGGTATGGCACGGGAAGCCGGCACGCCAAAGGTCATCTTCGCAAGCTTTTGCGCCACAAATCACGCACCCGCGCATTGCAAGTCCTTGGTCTTGATGTCGCCACTGACGGCGCTGACCATGCCTAGCACGGCGCCTGGCACGGCATCGACCTTGCAAGCTCGCAGGAGCTTGTTGCGCATGGGAAGACGAGACACGACATCGCGAACACATCAGGGTGGACCATGTACTATATGAGGACCTCGATCAGCGTCTTCTGCGGCAAGTACAAGACGCAGATCCCGGACGGTGGCTTTGAGCGCCTGAGCCAGATACGAGGGAAGAAGCCACGGCAAGTTGCACGACAGCCGCAAGCCAGTGGGAACAGCGGTCCATGGGGAACGGCCGCGGATGGTTCACCGACTGTCGTGGACGGTATCAACGGACAGAACGGTATTGCGGCATCCATCACGTCGAGGATGAAACCTACCAACCCGAGACACTGTGAGGACCTTGGGTGAGTTTTTGCCAATATGTCTATACAGTCTTCACAACTTCGCCATATATCCCGAAAGTGAATAGACTATGATTAGGAATAATTAATTAAACAATGGCTATTCGTTATGCCGAGTGTTAGCCGCGACGTGACATATGTTTACTCTCAGTCGGCCCCAGTCACCCAATGAATCATCACCAGGTCATCCATCATACATACACATCGTCTACCCGTCGTTTCGTATACAGCTTTTGTACGGACTAGGCATGGAGCATTGCAGGACGGAATGTGTAAAAGTTGCAGCAGTACTCTCGCCATTTGTCGCCAGACGATGCCAGATGGACGGTGACAGTATCGAGGCCCAGCAAAGGAGCGGCGCATCGTCGTACCTTGCCCGCCTAAACTAGGGCATAGACGTCCTAATCTGAACTCCCCATGGGGTTGCATACGAGGAGGTTCCGTTGATAACTTGCACCGCTACCCTATACCTATCAACACCCTGGCCATGAGGAACCGCGGCCATTTTAATACCAGCCGTATCTCCTAGTCGATCCGTGGAATAATCATCCCGTTCTGGTATTAATAATGTGTCGCTAAAATAACACGAGCACCCCCCCTGCCCATCGCCTCTCCCCCGGCGGCGGCATTCCTGACCCAGCAGGGTATCCCCATCTCGGAACAACGAAAGCCGACAAAGCCAGCGATACGACACGGTATATCCTACATGCCTTCACACCAATCTCAGTTCTTCCCTGGTTCCTCATCGTTGTCTGGCTCGAACTTGGTCTCGCCCAGCATCGGTCCGGGTTGCGACGTCATGGCCGTCTGGGTGCTGGGTTGCGGCTGTGTCTGAACCGTTGGCCCCGTCGGCTGAACAGGGGGCTGCGAGGATGACCGGTTGGCAGCGCCGCCCGTGGCCGCATTAAGTCTCTGGTCCAGCGCCTTGAGCGCAATCGCCCTCCTCCTCTCCGCCTCTGCTCGAGCTCCACCCGTGCCTCTCTGCAGCATCCTATCGCCGCGACCCACAGACATTTCGGCGTGCGAAAACGGAGTGCAGAGGCGCATCGCGACCAGGATATCGAATACCTGGTCGGAAAAGGCGGCCACGAATGGTTTGACGGGACCTGGGAAGAACTCGGCGAATGCAAACGTTTCGCTGGCATCACCGCGCAGAGACGTCGGCTGTGACGAGTCGAGGTCGGGAAAGACGGTCTTGTAGAATCGCAGATACGTCCAGCTCGTAATGAATCCGAAGACGGCGAGCCAGAAGGCAGCTCTCGACAGCAGAGGCGTCAGCGACAGGACGGTCACGATGCCGATGTACAGCAGAGGGAACCGGGGCACCCTCAGGGAGATGATGCCGCGGAAAAGCGTGACCGTGTGCGCGGGGACGAGCTGGCTGAACGCGACGAGGAACGAGATCTGAACGGGGACGGTGCCAGATATGACAGTAAGACTGCGCATTTCGGGAGGTTAGCAGGAAGGACGCAGCAGGCAAGGGGGGGCAGCATCGCTCGCACGTACGTCCAGCTCTCGTTGCGCGTCAGGGTAAAGAAGAGGATCATGACGCAAAACGTCAGGACGTTTGGTACCAGAGAGACGAGGGCCAGGAACTTGGCCAGCTCCGCCGACGACCATGCCCGCTCCAGATACCTGCCGCCCTGGTAGAGCGTCACGCCGGCGATGGCCAACGTGAAGACATTGCCCTCCACCAGCGTGGACGTGAGAAACGTCCAGGGATATATGAGAGAGAGCTGCGGGACGAGCGTCAGGTAGGGGATGACGATGTCGGCGTGCTCCGTCCATTGCCGGTAGCGGATCGCGGCGCTGAGGAAGGACTGGGTGATGAGCGCGATGAGGAGGACGCGGGTGACGGGCGGGATGTTTATTCGCGGAGGCATGGCGGCACGGCGGGCAGCAGTGTCTGCTGTGTTGTCATCCGTCCCCGGGACGAGAGAAGGGCGTCGCCTGCTGTTGGCGACTTGTCCGTTGGACTATCTGGCTGCGTCTCGCGTTTGCGCTGGCGTGAGGTGGACACGAGCTGTGGCGGCACAGGGCCACAGGCCAACAAAGCCTCATTGAATACCCCCTCCTGGTCACATTGCGGCCTCAGGCCAAAAATACGGCAGGCATTCTTCAGCCAAGCAGGTGCCGTGCCACAGCGGATGAAAGTCTCTATATCGGCCGTCATGGGAATCCAGGCGTCTGCAGTTGGACCCGTCTCTCAAGCTTAACGCTGCGCATCCGTCAAAGGCCGCCAGGCTGAGAGCCCTGCAGATTGAGCCGAGCTTCGGATACAAAGTCACCGCATACGCCGTGCACTGCCGCAACAACACATGCCGTTGGACATTTCGTGTTGCGAACATCTCCACCGCCGTGTACAGGTACACGCATGGAAATACGGCGCAAAACCAGACCCAGGAGTGGTTTTCGATGCCAATTAGTGTTAGACGTACGCTTCCACGAACCCGACGAGTGCTCCATGCTTGCTCAGTCCTGGTGCAACAGAACAGGGTAGACTCGTGATACCAACGGACAACCGTGTATCTGTGGTTCCTGCTCGTTCCGACTCGAGGCCCCATTCGGCCTGTGGGCTACACCTTCAACGGCAATTCGACAAGTAGTGGGATGAGGGTGCGAAGTATTAACGAGGCTCAGAGTATGAAGTACGAGTACTCGTGCAGCATCGTAGGATGGGCTCGGTGCTCAGCCGCGTAGTGGACTGCGCGGGGGCACCAAATCCGCCTATGAGTACTGGGCAGAATGGGGAAACTGGATCCGACAATGAGCCAACTCTGGACAATGCGGTCATAACCCGATTTTGGCACATTGGTTAGGCAAGGCTTCCTCGGTGAAGGGACAACCTGCCGTGTGCGCAGGCGGCAGCGGGGGGAGAAGCAGAGAACTGACGAGTCGCCCAGGCCAGCCCAACGGTGGCGACAAGTAACCGGAATGGTGTCTGTGATCAGCCCAGCCACCGAGCTGCATAATTTGATGGAGGATCGAAGCCTCAAAGCGTGGCTAGCCACGTTAGGGGGTGGCTGAAAATAGCCCAATTGCGTAGAAAGTCCCCAACGAAACCGACCAACTCGGGTCCGCGAGGCATCGACAATGATGATTCTGGATGGCAGGGGCAGGCCGCAGCTCCGGGTGTGGGTGGCATCAGCCACCGAGAGAAGCCTCTCTCGCGCTCTCCAGAATTCTCTCCCAAGCCGGCAAGCAGCAGGACAGGGCTCACAACCCTCCGCCATACGGTAAGACGCGGCGGCATCGGGCCACGACACCCCTGCATTTAGAGGCGCCCGCATCTTCGCCGTGGAACACGCAGCGTCCGACACTGCTGCCGCCTCTCTGGGGTCGTCTGCCAGTTGTTTGTCACGTAGTGATTGATCGAGCGCGGTAGCACTACTCGTTGCCAGGAGCCAAGTCGGCGTGCGAGGAAGCGACGAAGCACGTGCAGCATCAGGTGTGTGCGAATACGCGGGGCGGCGGTGCCTGCCCTTTGAGGCGCATAATTATTTCTCCGGCCGTGTACGAAGGCCATGGGCAACCCCAGCAGGGCGTCAGCCATTGGTGCCCTTGATCAAGTACCGAGGTACCTCAACCGATATGTCAGATTCCAGAGGATGCAGCTGCCGGGGATGGGGCTGGGGCCGTAGCCTGTGGGCGAGCGTGGACGAAAGCGGTGGTGCGAGGGCGGGAACGAGGCGCTTGGTCGTGGCGCCGTCATCGGTTTTGTTGTCCCTGTTGTTGTTGTTGTTGTTGTTGTTGTTGTTGCATCGGGAAGGGAAAAGGGTCGTTGCTGGCTCCCGAGATGAGTGCCAATACGAAACTAGCAATCCACCGAGACGGTCCCATCTTGTCCTCGCAGGATTCCGTCCTTCGTGCCGGGTCCCTTTCGGCACCACGGTACGTAGAGTCCATGTGGGCGCGCATCTGCCACCGTCAGCGCCGTGGCCAGGAACAGCCGTCGCGACTCGTCGACGCGGAGGCGCCGCCGCCATCGCCACGGCTCTCTCCATTTGCAAAGTCAGGCTTCGTACCGATACCTGGCCTTTCGGCCCGGTAGCAATCAGAGCCTCCCTACGAAGTACTTCGTACGGGACAGTCTCTTCTCGGCCGACTCGCGCGGCATGCAACTGGAGGTCGTCGCCCTGCCAGGGCCGCCTCCTCTCCCCTGTCTGTCCGGGCTGCGTCACTTCCGTGTTCCATCAGCCATGGACCAATCCGTGCCGCCTGCAGAGAGGAGGGCTCTCCGTCCTGGCAGCCCGCTCGGGTACCTAAAATCCGCAACTACCTGCTTCGCACGGAGTGCCGCCTCGCCTCATCAGCCTGCTGCCCTGCCATGGAGGCGCGGGTCGCCGCTAGGTACCTAGTACCCAGGCGCCGTCCCCCAAGGCCAACAAGATTGATGACGGCAATAAGGCGCACTCGCACCAGCACGGCAAGGCGACTCGCGTGTTCTCGAGGGTGCAGGAACGGTACGTACATGCCCCCTGTCACGCAGCGCACCACCCTGGCACCCCGGCGGGAGGGAGTGGAGGCCCAGCGAGGCCTGTGAGGCCTGTGGGTGATGCGTCAGGTGAGTGAGCGTGGGTGAGGCGTGGGGGAGTGGAAGGGGAGAGACAGAGCCACGACGGCGAGTGACGGGCAGTGTGGTACTTGCGCCGCCCGTACCTCGCGAGGCCCGGCTGAGATGTGGATTTCATCTCGCTCTTGAATCTTCACTCACTCACTCCCTCACCTTCACCTCACCTCGCCCTTCACTTCCCGCCCCGTCCCGACGTGCTGCGGCTGCCACCTGTCCCCGGCACGGCACGCCTCGACGAAGCCATCTCGCTGCTCGATTTTTCGACGCCTGCACCCGCGCGCCAGCCCTGCGTTGGCGGCGACGACGGCGTGACACTGCCGCCACCTGCGGCGCGCGCGCCTGGCAACAAGTATGGTGGTCAAGGAGTTCCTCGACTCGGATAGAGTCAACTTTCTCATCTGGAGGTGCGTCCCCTCGCCCAACCCACTTCCCCGGCTGCCACGGGGCGTTGTCGTCGCTTTCCCGCCCTCTGCACCCGTCTCTAGACTGTTCATGCCCTTTTTTTTTGCTGACTATTCGCGGGCAGGTATTTGCTGGAAGGGAGTACGTGGCACCGACCCTTCACGACGGCGCCCAGTCCGTGGCGGCGCAGCTAATCAGGACGAACTCACCCGTAGACTATCGAGAAACCGCGGCCAAATTTCAGAAGGAGTGGCACGTCAAGGAGCCGCACCGGGATCTCGATTTCGCCCGCCATGTCAAGGGCCAAGCGCTCGTCTCCGTCGTCAACCGCGGCCTTCTCTACTACGCCCTGGAGCGCGACTACGCGCTCAATCACCTGGTACGTCTACGCCGTTTCTCGCCCATGCCGCGCTCGATTTGCGACGGTGCTGGGAGCTCCCCTGCCCCCTTTGGTGCGGCCTGGGGATCCGCAAGCCCACGGATCCGTGACTGACTGACAATTTTGGGGCGTCGCGCAGCTGCCTCAGGATGCAGTTGACGAGGTCGAGTCCACGCAGGTCGGCATCTTCGGGCCACTGAACGCACAGGCGCCGACCAAAATGGAGGAGGATGAGGACGACGACGCTGCAACGACTGTCGCTGGGACGGCAGACGACGCTGACGCACTGAGGCGACGAGCCCAGCACCAGCTCCTCCACCAGGTGCCGAATGGATCGCCGGCAAAGCGCCCGCGCCTTAGCAATGGCTACGACAACGGGGTCGACGCAGGACCATCCGCCGCCGCCGCCGCCGCCGCCATGACCACTGCCACCTCGACCACGGCCACGACGCCAATGGACCTCGACCACCACCACCAGCCGCATCCCCTCGACAACAGCCTCCAGCACCAGGACAACAGCAGCAACCACGCCTACCCGTCGCCCCTGGAGGGCGAGCAGCTGCCGCCGCCCATCGCGCAGACGGACGGCCCCGAGCAGGGCACGCAGGTCGACAAGGTCGAGGAGCTGTCGCCCGACACCACCTTCCTGCACCTCGTGGACGAGGACCACAAGCCACGCAGCAGCGGCTCCGAGACGACGCCCTCGCCCTCGCCAGCCGCAGCAGGCACTGAGAATGCGCCCGTCCTGCTGCAGTGCGAGTGGAACCCCAGAGACCCATCCATCCTGGCGGCTGCCGGGACGGATGCGCTAGCCCGCGTTTGGACTGTTTCGCGTGCCACGGCGCCTGACCCGGGCCATGATCACGTGCCTCCCCGCGGCCATGCCTTGCTGGACCCCGACACGCCCAAGTCGACGACGGTGACGGCCCTGTCGTGGGCCTCGGACGGCACCGCCATTGCAGTTGCCACCGACTCGGGTTCCCAGGCCGCCGTCAGCGTGTGGTCGGCCGGCGGCATGCACATGCAGACGATGGAGGTGTCGGATCCTCCCGTCATCAAGCTCTGCTGGAACCCCAGCAACTCGGCTCTGCTCGTCATCTCGCCCGAAAAGGGCGGCGCTCTCATCACCATCTACTTGTTGCCCTCAGGCTCCACCTACACCCATCACCTGCACGGCCTGGACATTGCCGCCACGCCGTTGGACGCTGCGTGGACAAACGACGCCGAATTCCTGCTCTGTGGAGGCGACCTGCTGCTGTGTCTCCGTTGCGCCGAGTCGTCTATAGTCCAAATACGAAAGTTTGAGACCAGCGAGGACGACAGCTTCACCCAAGTTCTCTTTGACTGGCGGTCCAAGCTTGCTGCGACGTCGAGCGACAAAGGCATCCTCGATGTGAGACGCCACCGATGCGTATTACCCGCCGCAGCGGGATGATGTGTGCTGACACTGCTTTCTCCGTAGCTATGGGACGAGTCTGGCCAGCGACGGTCAATCTCGGCCCACCAAGGCGCCATCACGACCATGGCCTGGCAGCCGTTGCCGCCCGCGCAGCCGAACGCTGAGGACGAGCGACTCATCGCGACCGGTGGCGATGACTGCGCCATCTTGATCTGGAACGCCCGGAAGCCCGACAGCAAGGCGAAATGTTTCTTGACGATGGATTCACCAATAGTGCGGCTTGCTTTCACCCCCGACGGAGCCTTTATTGCCGGCGCGACGTCTCGTCAGGTGTTCATCTGGAAGGTGGACAACCACGCGATGCCCAGAGCGAGCTGGAACCGGCCTCCGCATCCGGGATGGCTGAGCCCGAAAGGCTCTACGGACACGGACGAAGAAGATGAGCATTGCCTGTGCTGGGACGTGAGTGGGCAGAAGCTTGCATATGGATCAAACAGCAGAGTGAGTCGGCGCCAATGATTGTTGGTTCAAGGACGGCCTGGTTAACGTTATGCCCGCGAAGCTTGCCGTGATAAACTTCAGCCGGTAGCCCGAAGCCGATGAGTGGGAGCAGAGCACTTCACACGCGATGAGAAGGCCTATCTAGGGATGCGCCCGGGCGTGTTTTTGGCGCCACGCCGGGCACGCCGACTTGTACGATGAATACCGCGGCACCGATGGCGATCATGGCACCCCATGTGCGCATCACGGCCAGGCACGGAAGGACCATTTTTGGAGGGCGGATAATGTCTATTGCGCTTCTCGGCAGCCGGCCACGTTGCGGTAGTGCTATCCGGCGGCATGGTCCCTCCGCACTCTCTTTTGTATACCCACTGTTGGCCACGAAGCACGAGGGGGGATTGGGCTGGGGGTTGTGAAAATCAGGCTACGTGCTGACGAAGTGATGCGGATAGAGGACGTACGGAGTACAAGTGGTTGCTTTTCAGCTCAAGGCGGATCGGGGCCGGAGTACAGAGTAGTTAGCATGCAAACCAAGGGCTGGGATTTGGGAGGACGCCGCCATGTGTTTGCCTGTCGTCGATTTTGCCGTCGTCGATTTTGCCGTCGATTTTGCCGTCGGCGTACTCGGTGCGAAGTAGTGGCGTGCAGGTATATATATACAGAGCTGCGCAAGAGACGGCGAAGCGGAGCCGCTGCCTGTCAAGACTCGTGTTTTGCTGGCGTTTGCGGGCATGTCTCGGGCGCACCGGGACGACCCCTCACGTCTGTCGCGACCTCGCATCACCGATTCTGCCTGCGGCGTTGGGCCACAGCGACGCATTTCTGGCCGAGGACGAAGCGCAGCCGAAAGGACGGGCCTGCCTGGTCCGCCACAAGCAGGCCAAAGCCGTGCTTCGACCCTGCCACCCACATCGCGGCCCTCGACGACTGCAAGGGCGCACGCAAGGGCCATGTCCTCTTCCTCTTCCTCCACGCCCGCCCGCAGAGCCCCGTCCTCGTCCGCCGCGGCGCAGAAGCAGCAGCAGCAGCAGCGGCGGCAGCGCCACCGCTACGCCGCCGCCGCCGCCGCCACCGCCGCCGCCG
>NRSZ01000965.1:4705-24135 GCA_002901185.1 Tolypocladium capitatum
TCCCAGGTTTTATCTACACGTCCTTCCCCCACCTATCAAAGCCTAATAGGATGATTACTATAGTGGATCGCTAGGATATATTTAATAATACCCGTTTGGTTTAGATATCGTAGTCGGAGTCGGGCGGCCCTGAGTCGTAATCAGGTAATAGGTATCGCAGCCCCCGGGGCAGCTACTACCGCAACCCCAGCTGGTATACATAGTCGGGATAGGCGCTGAGCAGCCTATGCTGGCGGTAATGGTCATCTGAGTGACGCACATGACCCTGACGCACGTCGAGCAGATGCTTGTCGTCGAGGTGATAGTTGGGCATCGGGCATCTGCGTAAGCGACGGACGCCGTGCTGCAATAGAAGCACGTATTAGCGACGATAATAGCAATTCAGTGGCGCTTTTGATAACCAGAGTTCTCACCCGATGAAGGCAGATAGGATGATGACTGCTAGGAAGTACATCTTGGAGAATGGAGAAAGCAGTTCCAATCCGCCCGGGCCGAGTTCGTCTTGTAGTTTTGGTGATTTCGCTCGACAGCTCGATCAACGGAAGGGTGGAAAGAGGGGATGGAAGGAACAGAGGGAAGGGCAGTGGGGGGGAGACGGGTCGGCTATAAGTGCTTGCATGGAATAGTCCTACTCGTATGATGGAAATATGCAGGCAAGCACGAGTACATTCATTACTCGGAACAATATGGCGTCGCTTAAAATACGTGTGCAATTCGTCCAAAACGTCATCCGCACTGAGGTATTCCTTCCTCCAACACTTCATGATGACCTCGCCTGCGACGAGCCCATCGACGTCGGGGAACTGTCCTCGCTCAAACGGGTCATCACCTCTCTGTCCATATGCTTCCATTTCCTCCCGTATCTTGACCGTTCTTCGGCTTCAATGATCAAACTACAAGAGTAGGGAGTTGTGAATCGGATCGATTTAAAAATATCTTGGCTCTCATACACCTTCCTCCAACCAAAACCCTCGCCCTTGGAGTCATTGGGATGGTGGGAAAGGCAAAAATGCGTGTTTCCTCGCCGCATCACCACATGCAGACGGCTTCAAATGACAGGGACATGGGGAGCTTGTCGTCATGGTTGCCGATGTGGGCAACAGGGGTGGGCGGAATCGTCGAGGCTCGGCAGCGGCAACTCGAGATCAACCGAAGACCACGTCAAGAGCATGTATCTTCAAAGCGTGCGCTCGTCACAAAGCACCGCCATCCAGGTAGGTGCCCTGACACGGATCCGTCATGCGGCGCGACATCGTTGAAGAGCAGGACGAGCACAAAATACACTAGTGAAAATTGGCGAGCAGGGGCGAGAGCCCTGACAGGTAGGTGACTGGCGGCGACTGGCCAATGGCTCGCCCTGGCTTGTGACGGGCCCGGCCGAAGCCAAGTGCCCAGGCAACGACGGCAGCGACGACAGCGACGAGCCAGTCCTCCCACCAACCTCGCGCGGGATGAACGGGCTGGCTGCGTGCGCCGCACGACAGGAGCCGCTTGCCCTCGACACCCAGGCGCGCCGTCTCTGCCCATTCACGCCCCCAGTGTCCGCCTGGCCGCTTGGGCGTCTACCGGAGCAGGCGGCGTGTGCCGTCGTCGGCCGTCTCTCGGGCAGATTGTACGGCGAGGGGCAGCGTTGCCGTCCCGCAGCCGCGCCTCCGCATGGGGACACTTGTCGGCAGCAGCAAAAAGCCGCTCACGGCCCGTTTCGACAGCGGGAGGTGGCAGCGTCGCTTGCCTCCCCCAGGAGCACCAGCCGAACCACCCGACACCGGCACGACGACGTCTCACGGCGAGCGTGGCGTGGGCAGCGGCGCCAGAGGGCGCCTCGGCCTAGAGGCGGCTGCCGGGGCCAAGGGTCGCTGGCGAAGGCGCGGCCTGTTCGTCGTCCTGGCGGCTGTGGCAATTGTAAGTCCAGCAAAGCCCCCAGACGTTCGCCGACGACTGGCACGCTGCAAGCCACCGCCCACCAGGAGGCTGCGCTAACGAAACGCCCTCGGCGATTCTGCATGGTCCCCTGCTTGCCACCTGCGTTGTCGCCATCGTCATTGCTGCCCACACCCGCTAACACGGCTGGCAGCTCGCGCACCTCGTGCTCCATGACGCCAAGCGGCACCTCCTCCAGCTCCCGTCGCCCGTCTTCTTCTCCCACTCGCACCACCCGTTCTTCTTCAGACCTCGCGCCTCGCCATCTGCTCAGATCGAGCCAGAACCGCCAGTCTGCCTGAATCCAGCTCCCTTCCCCACCCTGCCGCCCGCCTCGCGTCCTCTCACCATGGCGCTGGCCGACGAGACCACGCGAGTCGTCTCGCTCTTTGGCTTTTCCGACAGCGACGTCAACGCACACGTCCGCGAGTTTTTGCAACAGATGAGTAAGTTGGCATGTCTACCTCCTTCGCGACATTGCCTGCTGCTCACGCGCCATGGCAGGCGATGGGTTGGCGGCGGATGGCACGAGCCTCAGCCAGATTCCGACTTACGTCACGGGCGTCCCCAATGGCACGGAAAAGGTACATCGCAATCGCACCTCTCAGCTCTGGACACCGACCTGCAGCAACTAACGAGTGTCCTCTGCGACTGGCTAGGGCCTCTACCTGGCCGTCGACCTTGGCGGAACAAACTTCCGCGTGTGCTCCATCATGCTCAACGGCGACACCACCTTCAACCTAACCTTCAACAAAGTGGCCATCCCCAAGGAGCTCATGGTAGCCAAGACTGCCAAGGAGCTCTTCGCGTTCCTGGCAAAGCAGATCGAGCTGTTCCTTCGCGAGCACCACGCCGAGCACTTCGAGAGCCACGTGCGCCGGCGCAACACGGCCAGCACGCCCCTGGGATACCGAGACGAGCTCATCTTCCGCCTCGGCTTCACCTTTAGCTTCCCGGTGAAGCAGCTCGGGATCAACAAGGGCAGGCTCATAAGATGGACAAAGGGCTTCGACATCCCCGACGCCATCGGCAAAGACGTGTGCGCCTTGCTGCAGGACGAGATTGACAGCCTCCATCTCCCCGTCAAGGTGGCTGCTCTGGTCAACGATACCGTAGGAACGCTGATGGCGCGCTCGTACACCTCGACCGGAAAGCACCGCTCAGTCCTGGGCGGCATTTTTGGCACCGGCACCAACGGTGCTTACATCGAGAAGACGGACAAGATCAAGAAGCCAATCGAGGGCGAATATGATACGTCGACCGGCGAGATGGTCATCAACACAGAATGGGGCTCGTTTGACAACCAGCTCAACGTGCTTCCCTCGACCCCGTGGGACAAGGCGCTCGATGACCAGAGCGTCAACCCCGGCATTCAAATGTTCGAGAAGCGCGTCTCTGGCATGTTCCTCGGCGAGATTGTACGGCTGGCCATTGTGGACATGATGAAGAACGAGGAAACGTCTCTGTTCACGGATCTGAACTCCAGCTTCAACGACTGGGGGACCACGACCAACATCAGCCCCCAGTCGGGAATGTTCAAACCATGGGGCTTGGACAGCGCCATCATGTCTGTGGCAGCCTCGGACAACAGCCCCGAGCTGTCGACCCTACGGCAGGAGCTGGAGAACACTCTCCAAATCTACAACCCGTCTCTGGAAGACGCCCAGGCCTTCAAGGCGGTTGCCAACGCCGTCGCCCGTCGCGCGGCGAGGTTGTCTGCTGTGGCCATCGGCGCCGTCGCCCTCCAGTCGGGCAAGATGGACGATCCTGAAGAGGAGGTCCTGGACGTTGGTGTCGACGGTAGCTTGGTCGAGCACTATCCCTTCTTCAGGGATATGGTTCACGAGGCGCTGGCTGTGATTGACGGCATCGGCCCGGCGGGCGCCAAGAAGATTCGCATCGGCATCGCCAAGGATGGCAGCGGTGTCGGGGCGGCCCTGATTGCGCTCGTCGCCCAGCGCATGGAGAAGCCCGGCGACTTCCTGCGGGACCTGAGAAAGGACATTAAGCGCAGCCTGGATAAGATACCCGGTACGTGTGCTCGCCCGTGACGTGCAGTGCAGAGTGCTAACTGGCCCTTAGCTGAGGAACCTGCCTTGTCAACGACTGCATTGGCCGTGGGCGGCGCTGTCGGACTCGCTGCGATTGCGGCCATCTGGTGGACCAGGAAGCGGTAGGGGACGCTTTATGTGGTTGCTTGTTGTGTCCTCTCAAGTGTTTGTACGAGGACATATTGTACATGTAACGAGCATTTGGTAAATAAAACGTTGACCCAACCACCTCTACGAGGCCTTCGTTCTGCGAGGCACTCGTCGGGCACACGGACACTCGGTGGTATTCATGCTTTTGCATTAGGCTTTCTGCCTATGCAGGAACCGGACGCTCCGTTGCTGCCCGACTTGTCCATCGTTACTCGTCCTTCATAAATTTCGTCTAAGCCCATTTCTATGTGTATCATCCAGCCACTTCCTAACCGGCAAACGCAGCAGCGGGGTACGACCGGTCTCTCTTCTTCCGCGCCGTGGAGCTGCTCCTAGAGCTCGCGCCGGACGTGGGCTCGCTGCTGGGTTTCCTAGGCGGAGCCAGAAGACCGGGGGCCATGTCTGCGGGGAGGTCGTTCCACTCGGTTTCCGGCCGTTGGGTCTGGAAGGACTGTCCCCTGGAGGGCCCTGGCGGCGGGGTGTTGGTGCTACTGTTGGGGCCCGAGGATGGCGGAGGCGGCGGAGGAGCAGGGAGGTTTACGACGGCGGCCGTGGTGCTGGCTGCGACTGTCCGAGGGGGCGCGGATGACGCCGGTGCAGACGGCAGCGAGCTCCGAACCGAGGCGCCGACATCGCGCTGGACGAGCCACGCAGAGCCCGGCCGCAGGTTGATGTAGTATCCCTGGAGAGCAGGCTCCTGGCGCTTGAATGCCCGTCCCTCGTACCAGTGCAGTGCCCCCTCGTTCTGCGTCCAAACATGCGCCGTGACCGTCTTGACGTCCAGGTTGGGATCCGCCACGGCCGTCGCGACGATGTTGTCCAGCGCCGCGTTGATCAACCCCATGCCGCGGTACGGCGAGAGCAGACAGAGCGACTGGATGTACAGGTTCTGCGACGGCGCGCCGGGGGGCCGCTCGACGCGGCAGACGATGCCTCCGACGACCTTGGGGTCCTCGCCGGCGTGCGCCCAGGTGACGACGCGCGAGAAGCGCGCCGAGGCGACCGGGTCGACGGCGCGCTGGTAGAACGAGTCCGGGTAGCTGACGGGGAGGAGCAGGGCGTTGATGCGCCGCAGGGCGGGCGTGTCGGCGTCGGCGATGGGGCGGATGCAAGCTTCACGGGGCAGGTTCGCGGTGGGAGGCGGGATGGGCATGTCGAGCGTGGGCTGCGGAGCAGAGGAGGCTTCTTCCGCTTCTCCCGCTTCTTCTTCTTCTTCTTCTTCTTTTTCTTCTTCTTGCTTCCGCTGCGCCGCTGGAGGAGCGTGGTTCGTGCCGGGGGTGTCGCGTGACGTCGTCGAGGTCGGAGGAGGAGGAGCGTACTTGAGCGCTTTGGATTGGAAGAATGAGCGGATCGAGAGCTGCGCCGCGGGAGCCTTGCTGGTAGGGAGGGACATGGCGGCGGGCGGCCAGAGGCGGCGGGCGCGACAAGAGGAAAAGGGGACGGAAGAGTTGGGCAGAAGAGAGGTGGTGATGTGGTGATGTGGTGGTGTACCTAGAGGTGGCGGCGTGTGGAGGCCACGGGACTACTCGTAATCTGATGGCGCCAGCCCAGGCTATGGTTGGTGCAGGTGTGGGCACTCCGGCTGCCGGCACTCTAAAGATTGCCTTCTTTAACGAAGTACGAAGTATCTATTCAACCTACCTCATAGTCGGGGGCCTCATTGTCGCCGCCCGTAGTATCGTTGCCGGTGATGACATGTCGGTGTTCTGGATGGAGAATGACGTCGGACCAGGTCCATGCGGTGGTGGCGTGCTAAATTCAGGGACTCGGCCTGGGGCTGCCCACTGTAGAGCCCGCTGCAGCTGGTGGTGTAGCGGGATGCTTTAGGGCATCTTCCCAACCCCCGATTCTCGTCCCGCCCAAGGCCTTGGCTAGGTACGGTTTAGTACGCTGGAGCTCCCTCGTTTCCAGTGCGACCGGACTGAACAGCACGCATCCGGCCTTCGACTCTGGCTTCAGCCTCCGTTGCCAGAGAGAACCGAGGGCAACGGTGCAACGCTGCCGGGAGTGACGAATTCGCCGCCCCAGCTCTTGCGCGCTGCGCGTCCTGGTCCTCGGCTGCTGAGCGAGCTCGAGATTCTCCCCGTCTCTGTGCTGCGGGCTGTGGGCGGCGCTATCCACCATCTCCAGCACCCACCACGCTGGTGCCCACCACCCCAAGCCAGTCGCAACAGGTGCTTGTCAATTCTCCGGCCAATACCTTAATTCCACCCTGTCACTCGGGTCTGTCGGCATCACATCACACGACCTGCAGTTACACAGAGCCGACAGAGCCTCAGCGTCTCACCTCCCGGGACACCTTTTTTTCTCGAGGGGGCGTCCTTTCTGGCAGGGCAAGGAGGCGCCATGAACTCATCCACGGGGCGGGCCGGGGTGATCCGCGCTCGTGACGATGCTGGGAACATGGACAAGCTGGTGAGTTCTCCCTGTGCGGCCCGAGGCTGCCTGCGTCACGGGCCCCGATGCCGTCGCTCTTTTCTTTGGATGGCAAAACCATTGAGGGCGTGGCCGTGGGGGCGGCGGGCGCCGTGGGGAGAATGGCAGATGCGCTGACACGTTTTGTTCCCCTTGCCGTCCAGGCTCACGCCGTCCTCGACGACGTGCTCTACAACGTCCTCTCCGACCTGTTGATGAAGACGCACCGCGAAGAGAAGACGGCCAAGGCGAACACGGCTGCTATACGAGTCGAGAAGCTGGCTTCCGATGCCCCTGAGAGCTCGACGCCCGACTCCAAGCCTGACGTTCGAGTCGAAACCGACGCCGCCATCTACGAGGACGGCATGGTCCTCCTCAAGGGAAACCCGCTCCAGACCACGTCAGACATCATCTGCCCCAAATGCCATCTGCCGCGGCTGCTATACCCGACCGACGGCAAGGGAGCCCAAAAACCGGACCCGACCATCATCTACTGCAAGAAGCACCCCTACATAGACAAGCCCGGATGCGACATCTACGGCCAGAGCTGGGTGGCGCCGGGGCCGGGACGGGGGAAGAAGAAAAAGGACATGGAGAAGAAGGCGGACGGTACCGACTCGCCTGCCCCGGAGCAGCGGCCCCCGAATGTGCTCTCGTTCCCATCGGCCACCTGCAGCAAGTGCAAACGCTGCATCCTGGTCACCCGATTGAACAACCACATGGGGTCGTGCATCGGCAACAGCGGACGGAATGCAAGCCGCGCGGCGGCGCAGAAACTGAACAACGGCGGCTCTCAGCACGAATCCACGCCGCCGTCTTCCCAGAAGGCCACGCCCGCGCCGGGCTCCCGCGCCTCGAGTCCCAGAAAACGCGACGCCGGTAGTGACGACGACGCCGACTCGGACAACAGCCACAAGAAGAAGAAGCTCAAGCCCGCCAGCATGAACAAGAAAGTCATCATCAAGTCCAAGCCGTCTCTGAAGAAGGACAAGGTCAAGGGATCGTCCCAGCTGAGCCAGGAGCAGAAGCTGGACGACGCCGACACGCCGAAAACGACGCCTAACCGGCCGTCCTCGAAGCCGGCGAACAAGGACGGAAGCCCGCTGAAGAAGGTCAAGGCGGCCAAGCCCGCGACGACGTCGCCGATTTTGAAGAACGGACGGGACGCGGATGGAGAGTCGGAGTCGTCTGGAACCCTATCGTCGCCACCTGCCAAGTAATTGGTGAAGTGATTGGGCGTGTCGCGTGCCATGGCATGGACTGACGTGTACAATCGGCACAGTTTGAGCCCGTACCTTGTCGTGATAGACGACCTAACAAGACTCTCGGACGAGGGATACGACCCTGAAAGCACAGCTTTCTCGATCGATGCAGCTGCAGCCCAGGGTTGGATACGGATAGAGCCAGACTCGCTCGATGACCACGTCACGTTGGGAGCGGGGAACGGGTTATCCGCAGTCATGTCGTCCCCGTTATGTTCTCTTTCCTTTTCACACCCACGTGTATTATTTCCAACAATCACTGCATTGGACGAGCGGCCGGATTTGGCTAAAAGGGCGAGGGGGGAGACCTAGCATCCACGGACGGCAAACAGGGCCCACGGCGTCTGGAGTGTGAATTTCTTCTTTGTTTCCCATAACGACGAGGATGGATGAATAGAACATGCTGAGGATTCGTCGACATTATATCGTGATTGGCGTGAGTTCCCTTTTATATCCAGCAGCAGAACCCATGATGCAACGCCTGAACTCCGTACAGTATATGCAAGCCCAATTGCTCTCTGCAAGTCCCGCTACACATCCTCCTCGTCCTCCAGCACACGCGCCTGCACAATCTTGACGTCCTCGACGGGCCGGTCCTCGGCGCCTGTGGGCGCCAACCCCATGCGCTTAATCGTCGCGAGCCCGTGCTTGACGCGGCCAAAGATGGTGTGCTTGCCGTCGAGCCAGGGGGTCGGGGCGAGGGTGATGAAGAACTGGGAGCCGTTGGTGTCAGGCCCGGCGTTGGCCATGCTAAGGACGCCGGCGCCGGTGTGGCGGAGGGCCGGGTCGATCTCGTCGGCGAACTTGTCGCCGTAGATGGAGGCACCACCGCGGCCGGTGCCCGTGGGGTCGCCGCCCTGGACCATGAAGTTGGGGATGATGCGGTGGAAGACGGTGGCGTTGTAGTAGCCGCGGCGGACGAGGGTGGCGAAGTTGGTGCACGTCTTGGGGGCGTGCGAGGTGTAGAGCTCGAGGGTGATGGAGCCCTGGACAGACGGCCGAGGTCAGCAGGCGCTCCGCGTGGCGGGGAGGGCAGGTGCGCTGGCGGTCGCACGTACATACCATTGTGGTCTCCAGGACGATGATTGTCGTCATCCCGGGCGTTCGGGGCGTGCTGGGCGTGTGGTGCCCTTCAATTGGCCCGGATAGGTCGAGCGTCGTTGCGTCGGTGATGATGGGAGGTGGGCGGGAACGAGGCTGACGAGTGCAGCCTCAGCGGGCGCCACAACGACTGCGGCAGCCTGCATCACTCCACCATCCAGCTTCCAGGAACCAGTGACCCCACTGCGGGGCGCCTGTGGGTTTCAACGTCACGGAACAGCGGAAGTGGCTTCTTTGGCTGCACCCTGCACACTGCACACTGCACACGGCACGCAGCACGCACTGCACCCTGCGGCGCGGCTCTGTTTGCTCCAGCCTTGTTTGTTTCCGGACTCTTCGCAAGGTTCGTTCTCATGGCGGCCATTTCCAGTTGAGCTGGCATGGGTCTGTGAAACCGCAACTCGGCTGTCTGTCTCGGGCCCCCGAAGCACACGCACGCTGTGTGCCGACTTCTGCAGCGACAACCAGGAGAAACCCCAACCACGCACCGCCGGCAGGCCTCACGACATGGCTGCCAACTCGACCGTCCTGGGCTCCGCAGCGGGCATCCTCGTGGGCCTCAACGCCACCTCCAACGGCACCGAGACCCCGTCGACTGCGCTGGGATTCGTCCGAAGCCTCGGCTTCATGGCGCTGGAGCTGAAGCTGCTCGCCGGCGCCATGGGCATCATCTACCTCGGATCCCACGCCGCGCTCCGCCGCCCGCCCTCGGCGTTGCCCGCCAAGAGCAAGAAGCCGGGCCAGAGAGACGACGCCGACGAGCGCCGCTTCTCGCAGGGCCTGGAGCTCACCGACGCCATCATGCTCCCGCTCGTCGCCGCGGCCGTGCTCATCGGCCTGTACTACCTCATCCAGTGGCTCAAGGACCCGGCTGTGTTGAACAAGATCCTGCGATGGTACATGTCCACCATGTCCATCGCCAGCCTGCTGACCCTGTACGCGCACGGCATGGAGCTGGGCACCTCCGTCGTCTTCCCGCGCTTCTTTCGCGCCCGTGACGGGTCGCTGCGGAAGGTGGACCAAAAGGCCAGGGCTGTGGCGGTCTGCGACGGCGCGGGCAACACCGTCGAGGGCGTCGCCGCCGAGGCGAATCCGCTCCCCGGACCATTCGCCGTGCTTGCGTACTCGGAGCGAGCGAAGAATGCGGCTTGGGAGCTTCGCCGTCTTCTGACGAGACACTGGGTCATCAAGTTCTTCGTGCATGGCGTCTTTGAGGAAAAGGCAAAGATCAAGTTTGCCCACATGATGGCCCTGCTACTATCCCTAGCAACCGCACTCGTCTACTTCTCCACCTCGTCGCCCTTCCTTTCCAACATGCTGGGATACGGGATGTGCTATGGATCGCTCCTGATGCTTTCGCCTACCGACTTCCTGATCGGATCGCTGGTGTTGATAGCTCTCTTCTTTTACGACATATACATGGTGTTTTTCACGTAAGTTTCGAGGCCTCGGAGGGAGCCCTCCTTTGCGTCACGCAAGTGCTAACCGCAGCCGCAGGCCTTACATGCTCACCGTGGCGACCAAGCTCGACGTGCCCATCAAACTGACTTTCGAGGCTGCCTCGAGAAAGAGCATCCTCGGGTTGGGAGACATCGTCGTGCCAGGCATGTTGATCGGATGGGCTCTGCGGCTGGACCTCTGGATCCACTACGTCGGCAAGGTCAAGTACGAGTCTACTGATTTGACGATCCTCGAAAGGGACGGTGCCTCTGGCCAAGTGGTGAAGAGAAGCGAGACGAAGCATAAGGAGGTCAAGGCCCGGTACGTCAACGTCAAGGGCAAGTGGGGGGATGGCTTGTGGACGCGAGGTACTCTGTTCCTGACCCGGTACCGGCAGCTCCCGGTCGAGCTGGCTGCGGCTGATTTCCCCAAACCTTACTTTTACGCGTCCATGGCAGGTTATTTACTGGGAATGATGGCCACGCTTGCCATGCTCCTCGTCTTCGACCAAGGTCAGCCGGCGCTGCTGTACCTCGTACCGGGTGTGCTCGGCTCGCTGGTCGTGACGGCGCTGGTGCGTGGCGAGATGAAACAGATGTGGATGTACACCGAGGACGGCAGCCTCGACACGGTGGACGTGGTCGTCGAACTCGATGGCCATGGAAAGGCTATCAAGACCATTGGAAAGTTGGAGAATGGCGTCGTCGACACGACCAAGGACAAGGACGACGACAAGAAGGACTACGCAGAGACCAAGGCAGGGGCAGACGAGTCGGCTCAAGATTCCACCAAAAGGGGGGACAAGGCCAACAAGGGCCATCCGGTTTTCTTGCTGTCGCTCGACGCGCCTACCGACGGCGAGGAGGACGACTAGTGTGCAGTCTAGGCGGCGTAAGGTGGGCATGGGTAGACACCGACGTTGGGTACGGTGGAGATAGACATGGTAGACTGTTGCCAAGAATACTATAGCATGAAACTCCGAGTGCAGGCCTGGATGCAAGTGAATTTTCCTGGCCTTGATGGCGCTGTAGGTGTACGGGTTCAGGGGCGGATCCTCAGAGTCGTGCCCAGTAGGAGGATGTCCAATGGCATGTGGCTGCCATCTAATCTTACTTGGACGAGTGCTTGCGACCTTGCCATGGTCTGGTTGGAGTCCGTCGAGTTCCAATGTGTCACTGCTTCCATGCCGCGTCCAAGTTCAACACATGCGTAACCCTGTTTACACCCGAATTAGTCTCCCACGAAGACGTGTCTGTGGTTGGTAGAGCGATGACGACTAAACCTGAGACTTTATACCAAAACCTTCCACCAGAAGATCACTCCCGGGAAGGCGGCCCATCCTCGCTTCTGCAGCCGAGTGACTAGCGAGACTTTACCCAGAAGCCAAGTATCCGCCACTCTAAGTTTGAAAGAAGAAAGAAATGGAAGAAAAGGACGCGCAAAGGGAAATACTGACGCCAGTCGAGCGTGGTGTTGCGCGGCGTGGATGGAGCAACACATACGCACTCAACTCCCATATATTCCGCGACTAGGTACATCTTCACCATCTTCGACGACGACAGCGGGTACTACACCGAAGAGGAGGAGCAGGACGACGATGGGCAGAGCGGCGAGGAAAGCGAGGGGAAGGACGATGAGTAGAGCCGTGGTCGGCGCCGGGCAGCCTGGGTTGAGATTGGGAGGTTGGAATCGTTGGACAACGCCAGGTGCTGCGAGCGTCAGGCTTGTGTTCTGAAGCGAGTCTCGGCCCTGCTCATTTTTCCGTTGAATGGTTTGCGCTTTGGTTGACCGAGTGCTCGGTTTCGACTACGAGATACCCTGTATGGAATCGGCGACATTGTTCGGCAGCACCCGGGCAATGGCAGGTGAAGACGAAGATGGAAACGACGCTGTCTGTCCATGTGTCGTGGTGCGTGGCTCGTTCTTGTGACATGTCACGAGTCCACGATGCCTCTTGGACGAGGCCGTCTTACTCATGCGGGTGCCGCCCCAGCCGCCTCGCACGACATGCATCCACCTGCAGTCTGAGCTTGTCCCAGGCACCTTGCCGACCAGTCCACCGGTTCGCAGACAACCGCCGCAGCGCCGCTTAATTTCCGGCCGCGGCCTTGTCGATTGTCCGTTCTTCGCGTGACCTTGCGTGCTCGGAGGCAGATACAGGGTCCTCGACACCTGGGCCACGTCGGCGATGGGCAGCCAGACTGCGCCCGTGACGGCCCCGACCACGGTCCTCAAGTGGGTGCTCGACACGCGCAACCTGTGGCCCGAGGCCAACGAGACCTGGGACCTGTCGACGGAGGTAGGCGAAGGCCCCCCCGGCATCGTATGCTGCCTCTCAGACCTGGGCTGACCCCAGCTGCCCCCAGGCCTCGCGCGCACTCGCCCTCCTCACGCCCGAGGAGCGCAAGGACGTCCTCCGCTTCTACCACGTCAAGGACGCCAAGCTCGCGCTGGGCTCGTCGCTGCTCAAGCGCCTCGCCATCAGCACCTACTGCGGCGTCGGCTGGGACGCGGCCGCGTGGACGCGCGACGCCCGCACCAAGCCCGTCTTCCTGCTCCCCGACGGCTCTGAGCCGCTGCTCTTCAACGTCTCGCACCAGGCCGGCCTCGTCGTCCTTCTCGCCGCCCACGGCGCGCCCCCGGGCACTTCCATCGGCGTCGACGTCGTCTGCCCGCCGGAGCGCCGCTCCCGCGACCACGCCGTCATCGCCGCCGACGGCTGGCCGCAGTTCGTCGACATCCACGGCGAGGTGTTCTCCACCGGCGAGGTCGCCCGCCTCAAGGCTCTGCCCCTGGCGCCCCTCGACCGCCTCCTCGCCTATTTTTACTCGCTGTGGTGCCTGCGCGAGGGCTACGTCAAGATGTCGGGCGAAGCGCTGCTGGCCCCGTGGTTGCGCGAGCTGGACCTGCGCTACTTTGCGCCCCCCGGCGAGGTGCCGCCCGAGGGCCGTGGCTTCGAAATTTGGTTCCGCGAGAAGAGGGTCGACGACGTGGACATGCGGCTCGAGTGGCTGCTTGACGAGTACATGGTGTGCACGGCCGTGCGCTGGGGCAAGACGTACGAGGCGCCCGTCGAGGGCGAGGATGACATGGGCAAGCCGTTTACACATCTGACGATGGACCAGGTGCTGGCCGATGCCGAGGCGGCGCGGGAGACGAAGGGTAAGGACTGAGACGGCAGACCAGATGAGATGACAACAGTACACGTTTGGCGACATCACGGTCATGTAGCAATGATGGAAACGACCTTTTGCATACTCGTCTGGCGTTGGGCATGGGTGCTTTTTCATCCCATCATATTCCCCCTTCACGTGCTCCTCCCGTGGCCACTTTACAGGTGCCTGGCAAAGAAGCCCAGGACCAACTTGTACCCGCGCTCATACTCCTCCCTGACGCGGCTGTCGCTCAGGTCGCCGCGGGCGGCCATCCAGCCGTGGATCTGGTCGGCAAAGATCTCGACGTGCTTGGGCACCGTGAGGGCGTCCTCGAACCTCTTTACGTCGGCGGGGTCTTCATCCTTGGACGCCAGCAGCGTGAAGGGGATCTTGATGCCGTCGGCGTCGGCCGCGTCGACCATGGCCGGGTGGACCGAGGCGGCGACGGAGAAGGGGTTGGTGGCGGCCTTGGTGGAGAGGGCGACGACCTTGCCGCCCCAGCACATCTGGTGCCGCGTCAGGACACGCTGCTTGTGGTGCCTAGCTGAAGGAGAGCACTTACGCCGATGATGCCAAACTTGGAGACGGATGGGTTCTTCTCCTTGAGAGCCTTGACGTAGTCGGGCACGTAGCCGGCGATCTTGGGGGGCGGGAAGGTGCCGAAGAAGGCGCCGAGCTTCTGTTGCTTCTCCTCGGTGTTGGGAGGGTACCTGACGACGGTCAGCACCCAACATCGCAGCTCACTGACGGCAGTCGACGGTTCGTACAGGGAGCTGCCGAGGTGCTCACTCACCACTCAATGGGGCACGGCTCGCCCTTGAACCAGTCCGGAATGAAGACCCTGTACTTTTGCGTGTCGTCGCCATAGGCCAGGATGTCGGCGCCCTGGACCGTCTGGTCAAAGTAGCCAAAGATGTCGTAGATGAGGACGATGGCCTTGGTGGCGTCTGCAGGGCCGGTGACATCTTTTTCAGCCCGACGTCAGCATCGGTCGCGCATCCCGGACAACTACCCGGCTGACAAGGGTCGCCCTACAGGTCTTGCAGCCGCCAAGCTCCTCGTAGCCGCCCCTGGGCTTGTAACCCTTGGATACGATGGGCGGGATGTTGCAGCAGGCCGCGCCGTGGCCGTGGGACGCTGGCATGGTCGACATGCTGGGCGGTCGAGCTGCGAAGCTGTGCCGCGGGCGTGGAAGCTGCGTGCGGTTGCTGGATGGCGCGCGTCGGGCTGCTGCGTAGTTGCGGCCGCCGCGCAGTGCTGATCGTGGGGCTTTGGACGTGGTGGAAGAGGCGCCGCGAGCGAGGGTCCCAGTCATGCAGCTACGAAGGAGGATGAGGCCGGCAGCGATGTTGTCATGGGCGCTTCGAGGGGCATTTGCCTCTTTGGAGGGCGGGGTTGGAAGCGAAGCCCCCACAGCTTGATGATGTAATAATGGTGCATGCCAACTTATATCGATGTCATCTCATGCAACACGAGACAGGGAGAGTGACCAATGCAACAGACGAGTCGCTCGTTCGATCCCATCTTCATAGTCACACGGCTGATTCAGGAATCAGGATTAGGAACACGGTTCCGTCCTCGACTCGGAGACAAAAGCACTACAATACCAGAGGTTGACGCAGCTTCGCAGGTCCCGCAGCAAGAGGTTACCCCCATTGCAAGCAGGCAACGTCACCACGACGCCATGTTTACCTTGGAGAGCCTTGTAAACCCCGCGATATCGTTAGAACGTCCGACACCTAGCCCAAGATATGCGCCCGCTCAATACGTGTTTCCTACAGGCGTGCCAGGGTGCCCCCAGTCGTATTCGAAGCGGTGCCAGCCGCCATTCTCCAGCTCCTCCGCCAAAAAGAGCATGTTCACGACCATGTCATACCGGCCATGCGCCGGCGTCCTGCCCGCGCACACGTTGCCTCCCATGGCCACGTTGAGCAGAATCGTCATGTCCCGCATCGGCCGCGTGCCCTCTGGGATCTCGGCCTTCATGACCGGCCGGCCGTCAATGTACCAGACCATCCTTCCCTGGCCAGCCCGTCCACCAGGCTGATCCCACGCAAAGTCGTACCGCACCGGACGGGCATGCATGTCGTGGATCTTGGTCCCCAAGACGCGGTGTTTCTGCGGCTCATGGTGGAAGCCCCAGTGAAGGCAGGACCTGTTTTCACAATCTCCGTTCCAGGTCTCGGCGATGTCAATCTCACCATCTACCGGCCACGAGAATGGCTCTTCTGGGAGGAGCCAGAAGGCAGGCCAGATGCCCTCGGCGCAGGGAGAGATGATGACGGCTGTCAGCACTCCTCTGTCGCGACCCAGCCTCTGCCGGCTCACCAGCCGAGCAGAGGTGTATCGCTGCTCTAGGCTGGGTGCGGCATTGTTCGCGATGGCGCGGATCACGAGCCTGCCGTCTGGAGTGCTGTTGGAGTTGTCAGTCGGCCAGACATGGAGCCCAGCGAGGCCTATTGAGAACGGCAACTGGTAGACCTACTGGAAGGCGTTCTCGGGAGCCACGGTATAGTGCTGCAGCTCCTGGTTTCCCCAGCCATCGGGCCCGTTTCCAATCTTTGCGTCCCAGTAGTCACTGACAGGAACGTCAAGCTGGAATCGGGGTCTCCAGTACGCCTGGTCGCCCACAGGTGGTCGAGTATGGGCTGGTACCGGCGGCGGTGGCTGCTCTGGGTGGGCTTGCGACTCTTGCGGCGACATCATGCTGTCCCAATCCTGCTTGACGCGCTTAAATCGATCCTTCCAAGGCATCCTGTCTGCGGGGAAATGAACGACGGGTGTTTGTGTTGGTGAAGGAGTTGCAGGAATGGAGTTGTGTGCCGCAGCCAAAAAGCATACGTACCCGTACTTTGTACAGCCTGTCACACCCGGCTTGGCATGACGTCACCTGGCTACGAGTTTTATGTGGCCGCGTCAGGAACGCAAAAGCTCCGAGGTCAACCTAGGCAACTTTTTTCTCGTATCTTATGTTGCTGTTAGCGGCATGACGCAGCAGCGGAGAGTCACGGTAATAGTTGAGCCTGAGATATCTAGCCAGGAGGCATCTAGAGGTCGGATCTCCGAAGGCAGGTTTGGATCTAGATCTGGGTCTAGGACTCGGTAGCCTGAGAATTCTCTTTCCTCTTAGGAGTATCTGCAAAGATAAAAGGCGGCTTGCAGCCTTCGTTATGTCCAAATTAATATCTGCATTCTATCATCTTATATTCAAAGCATATACGACCTGGCGTTGATTCTCTTTACTTTATTACCTATCTACTTTAACCTACCGTTGCCTTCTTTCGATATCGTCAAAATGGGTCGCCTTGCTATCGTTTCTCCTCTGGCTTGTAAAATGCCCGTAGGTTCTACCAGTTGCGGCCGAGCTATCTAATCTAGTTATAGTGGCCTTGACCGCATTTGCCG
This sequence comes from Tolypocladium capitatum, assembly GCA_002901185.1. Taxonomy (NCBI): domain Eukaryota; kingdom Fungi; phylum Ascomycota; class Sordariomycetes; order Hypocreales; family Ophiocordycipitaceae; genus Tolypocladium; species Tolypocladium capitatum. The sequence goes on from NRSZ01000965.1 coordinate 21,605, forward strand.
CCCTAACAGTAACAAAAGCCACACGCCCCACCCTCAAACGCCCCGCTGGCAACCACAGTGCTGGGGAGGCCTTGCGACGGGGCCCGAGCCGGTTGGACACCACGAACCACGACAAGTGCAAAATCCCACAAGTTCGAAAAAGCCGGTCGTCAACCAAATCCGGCACCTATAAGTCCTCCTAGAGGGCCACCGCCAAGCCCGTGGGCAGTCTATTGCGCGCTGCCAAGAATGATATCTACTGGAATGGTTTATCAGGGTAGGAAGACAGACCCGGGGATGAGGAAAAACAGAAAATCATAAAAACCGGAGGAAGACAGGGAGATTATTACTATATATATAAGCGACGGCCTCAGTCGCTGCATCAGATGTTCCCTCATCCCCGCTCAATTGGATAGCTTTTTATGATATGCGTCGGCAGCAGTCATTCCCGACGGCTCTAAGCGAGTTCAAGAGTTCAATCTACGCCTCGGTCCATGGCACATCCACTTGGCGCAACCCCCACCATATCCCGAGCTCCGCAATAGGTATTACGTCTCCGGGCAGCGGAACGCAATATGCCCACCCAAACTCGCAACCACGCCTTTCAGATCCAATGCTGCGCTCTGCCACCTGCTGCGGGCGAAATCCTTATATGCACAGGACCTTTGGGTCCGTGGAATATCAGACAGACCAATGGTATTGACACGCCATCCCTTCGCGGGCTAAATATGCACCCGCGTACTCCGGACGGCCCAGCAGATCGTGTGTCTCTCAGTCAGTCTTATACAGCTAGTCGGTTAGTATCGATCACCCCCTCGCTTCCGGTTTCCAGGCACTGGCTTATGCTGCCGTAGGGGCCTTACAATTTGCACTCCCTTTCACCTCAAGCTGAGTGAGCGTATTCAAGGAGCGGTCTGTCCGCTGCGATATATTCTCAGCTCAACCGCTTCACGTTTAGTTCAATTTGTGTTGTATATATGTGCTACATGAGTATTTACCATGGAACATAAAATTCGAATGTATCCAACACCAGCCGTTCCTCTCTCCCCGCGGCAAGACTCGTCCGTCGCACTGCGACGTTATGAGGCCCACAAAAGCTATTGCTCTGCGTGTAAGTGCTCTATGCTTTCATTTCATGTATTATGCCACTGATTGATGTTGCCAAGTTGGTGAGAAATGCGGGCCACGCTCGTGTTGGATAAGGTTTAGGTAGACACTTGATCTCGTCGCTCCAGACTACCACCGACTCAAGACCGGTTCGTGTGACTTCATAAGAATTCATTAATCGAGGCTATAACGTATTCAAGGGTACCATGGGTACGTTATTGTTCTTCCGTGTACCTGGGCCGCCAAAGCTCCCCCCGTTCCATCCAGGAGGTTGCGTCGTGGCCCCCCGGTCTGTCTCGACTCCCCACTTCGACATGAGCCAGCCCGCACAGAGACCGTTTCGTAATTGGATGCAACATTGGAACACCATCATTCATGATGCTCTGCCTTGGGCAATGGTGTTTTCGAGGATCACTTGGCTTTCCGATGTAGTGAATCCATCACCGGTGCTCCTCCGCGGCAGCCGACACTCAGCCAGCCTCACAGCTAGACATAGGGCGGTCGGGATCTCTCCCGAACATAACGTGAGCATTAGGGACCTGCCCTGTGGCTCCGAACTACAGCACGGAACCAAGTTTCCCTGCCTGCTTCAGCTGACGGCTTATGCCGTAGCTTCGGCGGTCTTGAGACGTGTTGCTGTTGTCTCTCAATTGCCTTCTGGAAACAACTGTCTGTAATTATCTGTCAGCCATGAAAGAATCGGCTTCAGTATAGCTGCATAACACCTACTTAACCACAAGGGGTACCGCACTCGCGGCAGCTTTTGCCTGGAATTACCCAGACCTCAATGCCTTTTGCGAAACACTTGGGGCATCTGACGCCCGGCAACTACGTTCTTGGTTAGTATCGAGTTCAGGCACAAATAACATGTCCGTGTCTGGTTCTAATCGGCGCACCTTGGCTAATTGCTTCGTCATGGCCTCAAAGTCGAAGGGCCGTCGTGCCGGTGTCGGCTCCCATTCGCTTGGTGTTATGGCGTGGGGTGACTGCATAGCATGCACGTAGCGAGGGGGAATCATTGTTTTCGTGAGGATACAGGAGTTTCAGGATGCTGGATAATCGCAGGTTGGATGCCGAGCGTGTTGATGATGACAGGAAGGTGGTTGAGAGTGGCCGAAGGCCTCAATTTATACCCGGACGGGGCAAGTCGTGAATCGGTGCAGGTTGACGAGTCGTAACTGCATGCGCATCACAGTCGTTGACAGTCAGTGAATCGATAGAGCAACGCGTATGCCGTTGAGCCGTGACGAGTGCGAGTGTCGACTGGACCTCAAAGTACGGATGGCCACCGAGATTTACGACTTTGAAGTCAAAACGATGTTCAGAATAATGTATCGGGAAGGCTTCATAGTCTGGCGCCATCAACAGGTTGTGGGGGCCATTGACATTTATGGTTTCGGGGATGGGAGCCAAGTCGACGAAGAGGGTCAGAGACAAAGGAAGGG
>NRSZ01000209.1:0-32645 GCA_002901185.1 Tolypocladium capitatum
TCGCCAGTCTGTCTTGGTTGACAACCTCACATTAATCTCCTTCATATTCTCTATCACCTCCTCTAGCCAGAAGATGGGCATCGAAGAGGTCACGACGGCATCGGTCTCTTCGCCGTCCTCGCCGCCGCGCTTAAATCTTCAAGGCAGTTCGCTGTACGCGGCAAGAATCGCCGTCTACAGCGCCGTGGTATTGGGCATGACCGCTTCAATCACGGCCTTTGGGTCTCTAACCTTGATGTTATATTTGTCGACTGGCATTGTGAAGCCGGACATTTTGTGTCTTGCATAGGTTCGAGGGTAGGCCCGGGCTCTGGTAATCGTTGCTAGTGGTGTCGCAATAGTCAAAACTTGACTTAATTTTCCTCGATGCCTAGCTCGGTTTAGAAGCCGTTCTCGTCCGAGAGCTCATATCCGATGCTATAGTTCACCTCATAATCCCAAAAGTGTGGCATCCCGGCATATTGGTCCGACTCGTCCATGATACCACAAGTCCATTGGGTTCAAAGTACTTATTGTCTTTGCCATCACCAAACTTCACAAAGTCGATGAGGCTAATGTTGTCCTTGACCCAGTCGGCGTAGTAGCCGAACACATCGTCGTAGCCCTTGGCAACCTCGATGTATTTATGCATCGTGTTATCGAGATCCTTTCGTAATATATCTAAAGCGGACTGATCGCGGCATATGCTCAGAATATCGTTTATCTTGTCCAAGAGGGCCTGCATGTTCCCCGGATTCATGTCTAGATCGCGGCCCAGCTTCTTCAGATGATCAAAGTTAATGCCAAGATAACCCCCGTCGTTGTCGCCATCGTCAGGCCTGTCGCCGGTGAAATTTATCCATATCAGTAGCCCAATCCTTGGTTCCCGCAAAGTTGAGACCCCGAATCCAGTCAATACGCTTTGCCTTGACATCCGTCCATGTACGCCAACCAGTCAGAGCCCTGGCTGTCTCCATAAATTCGAATGTTACACTTCGTCTTAAGACGTCTTGACGGTGGGGTATGAACCAGGATATTCGATGATTTCGTTAAGTTCGGCGTTGGAGATGTAGCCGCCAGTATCGTTGCATCGCCCGTGAAAGGCATGCGAATCATTGCGTGTACCGGAAAATGTGCAAAACAGCCCATCGCAGGACGGGTCTGACATGCGGAAGCTTGCTTCCTTTATAGCTGGTGACTCTGACGACAAACTTGGTCGAGTCAACGCTAGCTTTGGTTATCATAGCTAGAGCGTCATGCGTCTCCGTCTTATTGATGTGAGACCGGAGGCAGTTGCCCCGTTCGCTTCTTGGGATAGCTCACTTTTTGGCGACGTCTGTCCGCGCTTTGTTAGACTCATATGCAGGATATTTCAAAGCACCGACACTGATCTCACTTACCCAACTGGCTATGAAAGTTATAGGTCATGTAAGTAGTCGACCTTATCCGCGATTTTGTCTACAGTATATTGCTTCAAGTACCAGGATGAAGCCGGCAGGGTAATCGAGAGACTTATACCACGGGGAAGGGTCTTCCTTAGGGCATCGAGAAAGTCCAAGTAGTTCTGCCCTTCCTCTGGGCTACCAGGTGTGATATCGGGAATGTCTAGTGCGCCGGGATATTCCCAGTCGAAGTCCAATCCATCGATGGCGTTCTAGCATAACGTCAACTCTCTGGATAAAAGAACTCACCAGAACCAGGAGGAAAGGCGAACTAACATCTTTTTAAAATTGAGCCAAGTTGCTCATAAAGCCCGCGCGATGTGCTGGGTCAGTGACTTCTCTGAAGTGCTGAAAAGTTCCTGGATCCGTCGAAAAGGCCCAGGCACTAAAAGACAGAATCTTGACGACTTTGAGTTGAGTGAACCCATCAAACTGCGTCTTCATATCCGAAACATTGACAGCGTAGTCGCTAGACACGGTTGCGAAAGCAACATGTATATGCGTAAAACTTGCTTACGTTGATGCTTCGCACATCCATGTTCAAGCATGGTCGCTGCATGTTGAACGCTTCGAAGTATCCCACCCTCATGAAGCTACTCGGAGCGGTGCCGTTTCTTTCAATTTCCATGCCGCAATGCGAGATACAGCCATTCGTGCCCGGATTTGCGGTGCCCGGAGCTCCCTTGTTAGCTGGGGTTGGGATGTGCAGAAGTCCTTGGCCTGCATATCTAAGGACGTCTTCTCCCAACTCCTCACCAGCTGTCTCTGTACCAGCTGTCCCATACCCCCCAGCTTGCGCATGCTGCGCATGGAGGTCGCAAAGGCAATCAGCGTCTCGGACCCGTACTGTGTCACCAGCAGCGCCGCCGTCGAACTGCTCCATCTCCATCAACACATCGCCCCCGGTGGCGGTTCTTTCATTGCCAACAGCCGCTCTGTCACCTCGCCCTCACCCCAATCCTCCTCCTCTGTTGACCTAGAGCGCTACCTGTCACAGGCCCAAATCGACCACCGCCTCGAAAGCAGCTTCTTCGCATGTTCCACAGAATGGCAATCCACCGTCATGCTAGACTCCTCCCCCTCTGCCCCGGACCCAGCCCGCGTCCACGGAGATATGCACCACATCTACCCCGATGTCTGCATAGCCGATATCTAGAACGGCATGCGAACCTACGAGTACGCGATGATCTGCTCGCTTCCGTGCCGCAGCAGGTGGGGTATGTTGCCTATCATGCCCAGCAGCAGCGTCCCAAGGGCACGAAGCTCGTGGCGTCCGACTCAGTGGTCGAGGTGGCTGATACTTCGTCGTTGCCCACGTTGAATCTTCTCTTTCCTCTTCCGATCCGGGTCTGCTGTTGGCGGGTACTTCGCCTGTTGGGTGCTTGTAGCGGTTGGTTGCATGCATAACCTCGGGGATGAGACGCGGGCGTAGACCGTCTAGCTGCGCCGGATCAGCTCCCAGGCTGGTCTTGCCCAGGCTGACGATTTTGCGAATTCTGTTCAGTCGGATAAGCTTCGTCCTCCACTGAGCTGAGTGCATAGATTTGCCCATGTATACGCTTTCAATCAAGGTGATATCTCCGAGAACCGGCAGCTCCGGCGAGGTCTGATCCGTTCGCGTTTGCAGTCCAGCACGCCCCGTGGCGTCAATTTATCATTCAAGGTCACCTAGTCAGTCACCAGTCACAATTCGCCCAAGCGTGGATTGGATCTACCTGCTCCCTCGCATTGCTAGCAGCAGGCGAACGAGCAAGGGTGTGTAGGTGGTTTTCCCACAGAGCTTTGGCCGAAACCGGCTTCACACCCCGAGTACACTCTTGATATCGACGCCTCAACAATTGTCTCCAGCAGTGGCATCATGCCGTGAAATCTGCGTCGTTTCCATGACTGCCGAGTACGGAGTAGAGGCAACAAGTCTAGGAGAGTCCGTCATGAACAGACCACGTTCGCCTGAAACTTACGCATGGATTCTCCCATCAATTAGACGAGCCGTGATTGACATGTAGTCAAGAGCAAACTGCGACGCTGCACAGCCTCAGCCATCGGCATCCTTGTTTCCCGAAGACGCCTGTTGCCGATTCTCTAGCTCAACGAATCACCTGCCGCAGCTGCCGCATTTTCTCCATCAATCAGGTATCCCGCCGGCCCAATTCCGCCGCCCCGCCCGCGGGGGCCAAGTCGAATGGAAAGATGAAGTTCTGGATACTCTTCCATCGCGTATAAACCGAGGGCAGACTCACCCTGTTCATGCCTCCTCGGGCGTTAAACAACCCCATGATGGCTGATGAAATCACAATCACCGGCTTCCGGTCCCGCGACGTGCGGTTCCCGACGTCGCTCGACAAGACGGGCTCCGACGCCATGAACACGTCTGGCGACTACTCATCCGCCTACTGCATCCTCGAGACCGACTCGCGATACTCGGGCCACGGCATGGTTCGTCTCCCGCCCCCGCTGACAAAACTCTGGCCAACACAGCTGCTGTGCAGACCTTCACCATAGGCCGCGGCAACGACGTCGTCTGCGCCGCCATCGTCCACGTCGCCGAGCGCCTCCGGGGCAGGGCGCTCTCCTCGCTCGTCGCCAACTGGGGCCAGACCTGGCGATACCTCGTCTCCGACAGCCAGCTGCGCTGGATCGGCCCGGAAAAGGGTGTCATCCACCTCGCCCTCGGCGCCGTCGTCAACGCCGTCTGGGACCTCTGGGCCAAGGTCCTCGGCAAGCCCGTGTGGCGCATCGTCGCCGACATGACGCCCGAGGAGTTTGTCCGGTGCATCGACTTCCGGTACATCACCGATGCCATCACCCCCGACGAGGCACTCGCGCTGCTGCGCGTCCAGGAAGGCGGCAAGGCCGCGCGCGTCGACGAGGCGCTCGCCAACCGCGCCGTGCCCGCGTACACGACGAGCGCGGGCTGGCTCGGTTACGGCGAGGACAAGATGAGGGCGCTGCTGCACGAGACGCTGGGCCAGGGGTACCGCCACTTCAAGCTCAAGGTCGGTGGCAGTGTCGACGACGATCGCCGGCGGTTGGCGATTGCGCGCGACGTCATCGGCTACGACAAGGGCAACGTGCTCATGGTCGACGCCAACCAGGTCTGGTCGGTGCCCGAGGCCATCGTGCACATGCGGCAGCTCGCCGACTTCAAGCCGTGGTTCATCGAGGAGCCGACGTCGCCCGACGACATCCTCGGCCACCGGTTCATCCGCGAGGCCCTCAAGCCGCTCGGCATCGGCGTCGCGACGGGCGAGATGTGCCAGAACCGCGTCATCTTCAAGCAGCTGCTTGTGACGGGCGCCATCGACGTGTGTCAGATCGACGCCTGCCGCCTCGGGGGCGTCAACGAGGTGCTCGCCGTCCTGCTCATGGCCAGCAAGTTCGGCGTACCCGTCGTGCCGCACTCGGGAGGCGTGGGCCTGCCCGAGTATACGCAGCACCTGAGCACCATCGACTACGTCGTCGTCAGCGGCAAGCTCTCGCTGCTCGAGTTCGTGGACCACCTGCACGAGCACTTTGTGCACCCGCCCGTCATCAAGGACGGGTACTACCAGACGCCCACGGAGCCGGGGTACAGCGTCGAGATGAAGGCGGAGAGCATGGACAGGTACGAGTACCCGGGCGAGGAGGGCGTGAGTTGGTGGAAGAGCGACGAGGCAAAGTCCATCTTGACGGGCGAGAAGATCTGAGGGCGACGTCGTCTCTCACGTTGCGCGTTGACTGTACATGCTGAGCTCAGGCGCAACCACCGCGCATCCCGCTTCGTGGCCAGAATCGAGATGAGGTGACCAGAACCAGCATCTCTGGCGAGAACCAGCGCCCAAGCCGTTGATGCGTGCGATATCGTCGGTCCCGTGGTGTCCGAGAATGTCGGGGGCATCGTAGAGTGAAGGGGGAATTTCGACAGGGATGAAGCCCCAGGTAGCTCTACCTAGCTCGTCAATGGCCTTTGAAGATATCGTCGCAGTCTATGTCGGATTCAAAAACGATATCAGCCTCTTCACCTGTATCCTTCTGACTGTCGCCGCCCAGCACCTCCATCAACTAGGTGGCAGAGGAGGGCCTCGCGGAACGGCCTTGGCGGGCGACTTGCACATCGAGCAGCGGGTGCGCGCCGTGGAACTTTGTGGCGTTGGAGCCGCAGTCGTAGAGGATCATGGGAGCAGGGAATTCGCCGAGGATACAGCGAGTAGTCGCCTTGCTTGAAAGGCGAACCCGCGTCTGGACTCGTAATTTTTGATTCATCTCGTCAGCATTGTACTTTGGCAAGTCCTTGTGCCTGAGGTTGCAGCCTGAGGAGTTGGTTAGTCACGCAACGATGGCGCCGAAAACGCGGCAATCCGAGGACGGGCTGTGCAATCACCCACTAAACACTTCATTCATCGCCCTCACTCTCTCCATATTAAACGACAGAACCGTTATTGCTAATTGGTGGTGAACCAAGGGGCCAGTGAAAAAGGCCGATGGCTTAACAGTTGGCTTCTCAACACTGAGTCCTGAGTACTGACTCGAACCTCTCATCTCCTTCGCCATGGTCTTCTTCTCCACCTCCCGACCAACCAAGTCTCTCACGGCGCTCTTCGCAGCATGGAAGGCCTTCCTGCTCGCCATCGCGCTCGGCGCTGCCGTCGGCCCCGACTACGACACGTCCACCTCGCTCTTCTTCGAGCGCCTCTATGGCAGCCGTGCACACGTCCCGGCCCTGGCCGCGAGGTTGACGAGGTGGGACGCGCTGTTCTTCATGCACCACGCGCGCAACGGCTACGTCTACGAGCAGGAATGGGCATTTGGGGCCGCCATGCCGACGGTCGTGCGAGGAATCCTGGCCTTGTTCCCGTCTTGGGGCCGTGATGCGAACACTACTGTCGAGCCTCTGGTGGCCATCGCCGTTGCTCACGTATCCCATCTCATCGCGGTTCTGGCGCTGTACCGCCTCACCATGGTCATGTCCAACGACACGAAACTCGCCTTTGTCACGTCCGCGCTGCACATAATCTCCCCGGCCGGACTCTTCCTCTCGGCTCCCTACGCAGAGAGCCCATTCGCCTGCCTGTCCTTCATCGGCAACCTGCTCTTCGCACTCGGAATTAGGAACAAGCGAGACGAAGTGAAGCGATTCGCGCTCATTGTCGGTGCGGGAGCCGCCTTCGGACTGGCGACTGCGTTTCGAAGCAACGGCCTGTCCAGCGGCGTGCTCTTCGCTGTCGGGGCCGTCAACTGCTTCCTGGCATTTGCACGAGGCCCCAGCCTATCGAGGCTTTTGACGCTCGCCGCTCCAGTCATCGGCGGTATTTGCGTCGCCGCGGGCTCTGTCGTGCCGCAGTATGCAGCTTGGAGGCGGTACTGCGGTGCATCTCTTCACGACGTAGAACCGCGGCCCTGGTGTTCACATACGATGCCGAGTATTTACACCTTTGTGCAAGACGAGTATTGGTGAGTGATCTTGGTGTTCCGTTGCTACCCGATACTCATAAGACGCCCCAGGAATGTCGGCTTCCTGCGATACTGGACTCTAAACCAACTCCCGCTATTCCTGTTCGCCAGCCCCATGCTCACGATTCTCCTCAAATCGGGCTTCGACATGGCGCGAGATCCTCAACGGGAGCTGAGGCTGTTGAAGTCTGGCCCCCTCGAGGACTACCGTATGTTTGTGCGCGCACTGGCGGCGGGCCAGCTGCTGGTTGCGGTGCTGGCAATCACAACGTATCATGTCCAGATCGTCAGCCGGCTGTCGTCAGGGTACCCCGTGTGGTACTGGTGGGTAGCGGGATGCCTGATGGACAAGAGGAGGCAGGGCTGGGGCCTGACCATGGCCGTCTTCATGGCCATGTACGCTGGCATCCAAGGCGGCCTTTTCGCAACCTTTCTGCCCCCCGCGTAAAGCTAGACAGGATATAGACCGTACTTATAGAAAGCCTCAAGACTCAGTGGTAGCTCTGGAACTGGCTGCACGGGCGGTGGGCCACAAGCAAACGACGTCCCGTTTGAACAGCTTTGATTCACTGCCGCCGGCTCCTACGCCCTAGTGATTCAGGTCTAATGCAAGGAGCCGCCTCCGTGCCTGAGGCTATATATAGACAACAGCTACCAGAGAATGCGGCTGACAGCCGGACGAGCTTGGACCGGTCGTAATGCTTCTTTGTCTGAAGTTCTCAACATCCACACACGGACATCTGCCCCTCCCACATACGCACTCGCTCTTGTTGACCACAATCACCAGACCCCCTAGCTACTGGTCGCTCTGCGTGCGTCGTCGACTACATAAGCCTCTTCCGCGCGTTCTAGCCCACCCTCGAGGCCTGATCTCGCGACGCGCAGGCGGCCGTCCGTTCACATCGCCGTCCCCATCTCACCAACCTCCCAAACACTCCTTTACGGCCCCTCCACTGCAGCTGTGAAACGTCTAGAGGCACGAAATTTAGAGCGAGGTACTTGGCTATCCCCGGTTGCGTTGGCCAGCTGCTCGCGCGCTGCACCGTTCGAGTTGGCGCCCAGGCTGCCCGCTGGAAAGCAAGCTGCTGTCTCACTGCTATTCTTGCACTGATATTGACGCGTGCACGGTACAGTCAACAGCATCGTCTCTGCCCACATAGACGGCTGGCACCAACCTCACACCTGCGAGACACAAACGACTCTTGTTTGCGTCCTACACGCACCCGCGCAACTTTTACGAACCACCTCAAACATACAAAACCAACTCGACCAAGCGGTCATATTCCTCAGAGTCAAGGAGGATCGAGCAGAAGAACAGCATCCGCTCGCAACGAGTGGGTTCTCCCCTCGCCCTTGATCATGCGCAGCCATCTGCTAAACTCCAAGCAGTACCGACATGGACCGCACATCGACCACATACGTCAAGGTGGAGACCGGTGACCAGGCCAAGATGGCTGCCATCATCCGCGACAACAACAACAGCAACAACAACAACAACAGCAGCAGCAGCACGCCTTCTGGAGACGCCGTCGACGCCGCCACCCGCCTGCAGGACCTCCTCAGGGACGATGCGGACCTCGTGCTCTGGCTCGAGCATACCCGGTTCTTCGACATCGCCCACCGCGAGCGCGTCCTCTCCGGCCTGCGCAGGCTCAGGTTCATGGAAGAAGAGCGCGCGAAGCTCCTCCAGGAGCTCCATGGCTCTATGAGCGGCCTCATCCAGAGCCTTGCCGCGCAGACCATCAGCCATGACCCGACCAACAGGCCCCTGCCTCCCCCCTCCCCAACCTGCTTCGCATCGTCGACGCCTACCTCCGCCAGCGGCTCCGTCCACGGCGGCTTCACCGCAGATGGCACCATGGCACCGGCGCTTCCTCTGCCTGCGGCGTCCGTCATCAAGGGTACGCCTGGCTACCTGGACCTGCGCCGCCATTTGGCTCACGTGATGACAGACTCGCGCTTCTTCTTGGTCAAGTGCTCCAACACGGCCAACGTCTACATGTCCCAGAGAGATGTGGGATTCCACTACCCCCTTTTAGCCTCGACACGGTGATTCTATTCCAGACAGCTGACCAGCATATCGCTAGGGGCTCTGGATTACCCAGGCCAAGAACGGGCCTGCCTTTACCGAGGCGTTCAGGGAGTGCCAGAGTGTCATTCTCTTCTTCTCCATCAACAAGTCGCGCTGCTTCCAGGGCTTCGTGGGTCAACCCCCTACCCGCACGCCGCGTACGATAACACACCGCGCTGACCGTGAATTGCACAGGCGCGCATGATCTCGGCCCCGGATCCCACCATCGCAAAGCCCGACTGGATCCAGAAGATCAACCTCACCGCCGTGACGAACCCCTTCTGCATCGAATGGATCAACACCGACGAGACTAACTTCGACGACGTCGGCGACCTCAGGAACCCCCTGAACGACTACCGCTCCGTCGTCGTCGGCCGCGACGGCCAGGAGTACCCCCCCGAGTGCGGCCGTAAGATGATCGCCGTCATGAACACCGCCGTCCAGCGGCCCATCAGGCCCTACGTGAAGCAGATCCCGCAGCCCATGCCGTCCGCGAGCCGTGACAAGGTCACCCGCAGCCGCAGCGACTCTCCCAACAAGGACGACGCCACCGCGCGCGTGGAGCGACCCTGGCGGGACTGGAACGCCGTGGGCGCGCCGCCGACGAAGACGCTGCCGCCGGGGACGCAAAGTGCTGCTCTCGAGCCCCGGCCCTGTTCACGTCCTAGCGGCGTCAACCTGATTGACTATTGACGGTTGCTAACGACGGACTACAGACATCGTGAGGACATGGCTCGCGGGCGATGAGGCCTGAGTTGCCCCCAGACAGCATCCAAGGCCGGATGACGGCGATAAAACAACAGGCGTGCCAAGTGCATTGGGGAGGATTGTTTGTGCTTTGCTGTTGACTACTAGATGGGGGAGATGATGTGGTCCCTCGGTATAGATGGAGGTACAGATTTCATGCGGCACGATTCCGCTGTACAGATACAAAACATACACCTGTGTCCGTAACGCAATCCGTGAGCGAAACAAATGGCTCTGTGATCGAAATCCTCCCCAGCAGATTCATCAGATCGTATGTGCATGCGCCGTATGCGCTGTATACCAAGATCGCCCTCGTCTCATCTCAACTCCATGGGTGCCGAACCCAGTTCTCCCGTACGCCAAGCATAATGTAACGTATCCATCGCAGATGCTGGTAACTCACCGTACTGACACATTTTGTCGAATCCCTCCAAGGCAGCTAGTAGTCGTCTTCAGAATCGCTGTTGTCGTGGATCCTAATCGCCCGCCATCTCCGATCCGTCAGATCCTGCGCCGCCGTCCCCTCGCTCTCTGGATCGACGTAGCCACTTCCTCCGGCGATGCTCAGGGCAACGGGCAAAAACACCAACGCATGCAAGGCCGCAAAGATGACGAGCGACAGCCACACCCGGAAGTAATAAATCTCGAAGATCTTGGAGCGTGTGAACGCGAGAACGCAGACGCCGAGCAGCTTGGTAACGGTGATGCCAGAGAAGACGGATCCGCCGACGTTGACGAGCGCCGTCCAGGCTCGAGCGTCGCGACCGCGAAAGGCGTTGTTGTTGCCCTCCATGACCGTGCGGGACGGGAACATGAAAGCACGAGCAATGTGCGCGCAGAACTCGACGGATATGCCGACGCAGATGATGAGGTTGACTAGGGAGACGGCGTTCAGTGACACGTTTAAAACGGCCATGGCTCCCATGATATCAATGACGCTCATGACCACTGTGCCAGTCACAACCCCCGAGGTGAGGACAGAGCCCAGCACAAGGGAGGCAACAATGAAGATGATGCCAACCGCGGCGCAGAGGAGACCAGCCGTGAGCGGAACGATGGTGAGGTACTGGTCAAAGTAGATGTAGAAGACGCTGTACGGGAAGACGTCTGCCCCAGTTCTCTCGTTAATCTCAGTTGAGATGCGACGCGCGGCAGAATAAGCGTTGATGAAATCAGCCTGGCTCCGGAGTGGCGTGTGGGCAGATCGGAAGTGGCTGGCCCGAACGCTGTTTTCCTCCTCGTTGATCACCACTGCTTCCCCGTACGCAGCCCGGCCACCCAGTGGGCAGTTGTCGTCTGCCGCAGTCGTGAGGAACTTGTGGAGGTAGTGGACAAACTCTTCATTCTCCGGCATCCCGAAGAGAGTAGTGTTCCACGCAGGATTTCTGTCCGCAAAGCACGTCGATCCGTGGGCGACACAACATTGCTCGTAAATAGGATTCAACCACAGGAAGAAGTCATCGATCCAGCTGGCCGTTGGGGACGAAATGTAGGAAACTTCCGGCCGTTGTCTCTCAAGCTCCAGAATGTTCGTCAAGGAAAGCTCTTGGCACGTGGTGAATCTTGAGCAAAGTTCCTGCTGTTGAAGCCTGTGTGAGGCGTCCACTCCCCGAGTAACGAAATACACGGGAGGGCCGGACTCCAAGTAGTCGTACAGGTCGTTGAAGTATGGAATCAGGTATGACCCATCCGGAATGGCCACACGCTGGTCAAGTCCGAGTTGGATCTGAGGCAAGAGTGCCAACGCGGCAGTGAAGACCCCCAGAAAGACGGTGATCACCCCCAGCTTCACCTTCTTTCCCAGCAGGCCCGGTGCGTAGGTGTTTTTGATAAATCTTTGAAGCAGGCTTTCCTCGTCGACGTCAGCGGCCCTGCCGCTAGTCGCAAATCCGTTGCTGCCGTTGAGATGCACTCGAGCCTTGGTGACTTGCCACCACGGCCATAGCTCGCATCGGTGGTCTTCCACGCGCATCTGGTTCAGAGCCAGGAAAGAAACGAACATGGTCATCTGCAGCACAGCGTTGACGAGGACGGCACCGGCAGCGTAGGCGGCAAAGTTCCTGACAGCAGGCATGCCGACAGCCGCGCCGAGAGCAAATGCCACGGTTTCGGTCAACGCCGAAAAGAGGATCGACGGACCCATGCGGCCAAGTGCCCTCGCAACGCGCTCCTCTACCATCTGATCAGGGCAGCTGACGTTAACTCTCTCCAGCTCATGCACAATGAGGAAGATGTTGTCGACACCCACGGCCAAGACGATGAAGGGAATCACCTCGACGATGATGAGGGTAGCCTTAAGGCCGACCCATGAAAAGAAGCCGATGGAGGCGGTAATGGATAGCAACACGATGAGTATGCCCACGAGACCCAGGGTAACCTTGGACTCGACGAGCAAAAGGGCAGGGTTCCTAAAGACATGCTTCAGCGGCGTACCCAGCGCCATGCAGGCGTAGATGAACATGACAATGTAGCTGATGACGACGATCTTGGCATCGGTATTTGTCGACTTGTTCAGCTCCTGCGTCAAGCTGATTTCCGTGGTAAAAGACAGTCGCAGTCCTCGGTCCCCTGCCTCACCTTGGACCTCAAGCAGTCGGTCACGCAGGGCGTTCTCCCAGTCAATGGCTCGGGCCAAGGCCCCGGTGCCTTCTTCGGCATTCTTGACAACCCACGTAGCGGTGATGGCCTGAGCATCGGCCACGTCATCGCCATACCCGCCCAAGATCATGTCTGGTTCGATGGGTTGACCAAACTCCGGTCGGCAGTCGACGGGGGATTTGGCGCAGCTGCGGAGCTCGTCTTTCCAAGAGCTCGGGCTGATGCGGCCCTTGGACCACCAGTATGCCGTGACAGACTGCAAGACGCAGGCGTCATTCATCGGCTTGAAGCATAGATCTTGGAGTTGGTCACCAAATGTCGGGCTCCGGACGTTTTCAATGCTCTTTTCCACCTCCGTCCACCATTTGAGGGTCTCGTAGCTGAGGACCGGGCCAGGGCCAGCGTGATTAGTGTCGTTGACGAGGAAGATCTTCTCAGCGCGATAGAACGGGCCGAAATTGGAATCGAAATACCCCTTCTCCTGAGCAGCGGCCGAGGATGGGCTGACCCAGAGCCTCGCTGGGTCCTTTTCCAAATCAAACCGAAACCATCCAGCGCTGAGGACGGCAACGACCAAAAGACTCGTGCCAATTGTGAGGCCCGGGAAACGAGATGCAGCATGTCCAAGCTGATAGAAAGCCTTGTCGCACTTGTCGTTGAGCCAGTAGCGTCTGGTCGGGCGGTCGCGCATAGCCTCTGTCAAGACCGGGCCGCCTTCGTCCTCGTCATCGCTATGGGAGGCTTCGTGGAGCAATCGGGTCCTCTCGACGCGGCGTTGGGCATATTTCCTCCACACAACATGGCCAAAGACAAACGCAAAAAAAACGAGTAGCAGGACGCTGTAAGTCAAGATGGAGGCGAAAGACAAGCACGGCAGACCGCCGACCCGGCAAGAGCCGGACTTCTTGACGGCCGGAAGCTCGGGACACACATCGGGACAATCAACACAGACGCAGCGGTAGTCGGGGTCCTCATCGTTGCACTTTTTCGGCGTCATGTCCAAGGGACCCATGTCGGGTTGGCTGTACTCCTCGGGGAAGTTAATTTGGAAGGGGGATCCGACGAATGGCTTCTTGTCGCCCAGGAACTTAAGCATTTCGTGGTAGTTCTTTGCGCCGCCACCGATGAGGTCCATGGCCCTGCTGTTTGCGCCGCCAAACTTGACCTCCTTGCAGCTGTTGTAGAGCCCGGATCCATATTCCTCGGATACAAGTTGGTCAAGCTGCGTGACGAGGAGCTTGCCGTTCTTCTCAGCGGCTTCGGTGACATTTACAAAGACGGACTGATCGGGAGAGCAGGTGAAGGTGCAAAACATGTTGAAGAAGTTGTGCTTGCAGGCGGGGCAAGACCCGATGAGGGTATTTGGCGTGCCCATCTCGGACTTGAGGGATTGTACCTGGCAGCCGGTCAGTATCTCGCTGCACATGCTCCAGGTCGGTGTAAGTTTACCTGCTCCATAGTGCAGCAGACTAGGCCCTCGCTCCATTTCCCGCCGCAGAGGTCGACAAGCTCCTTTCGGAGCTCCGCGTCAGGATCCTTGGCCAGCTCGTTGTCGACACACGGCAGCTCCTTGCCGAAGAGGCTCTGCTTGCCGCACTGGCCCCGGAAGGCGCATCGTCCCGGCTCGTGTTTCGGCGTATGCTGGTTGGCGGCGACGAGATCGGCGAGAAGCAGCGACGCCGCCCCGACCACAGGTGCGACTCGATGACGCATCTCGGCGATAGGCCTCGTCGGCCGCGGCCTGCAGCTCCCAAACGCACAAATCTGGAAATAGTCGAAGGAGAAGATGGAAGCGACGCAAGATATCAGCGGCGACCTGGGGGAGCAGTGGATAGGAGGAGCTGGGTGCAAGGCAGGTTTGTTGGGATGAGGTGGCTGGAAGGTTGGAGTTGCGCAGCGCACCAAGCCGTTGCGGTGCCTGATGTAGTAGTGCCTTAGCGCAAGCTCTCAGCGACCTCGAGACCCACCATCTCGCCCGGAGCAACATCGGCTCTCGGATTGTGCGGCACCCCGCATGCATCTCATGATGCCTGCGAGGTGCACATGGCCAACTTCAGCCGTCCTAGAATTCAAATCAATGCTGCCTGAGTACCAAGCACAGCGGATCAGATCGCCAAGGTACGTCTCACGGCCCCCGACTGAACTGTGGCTGTCTCTTCCCCTTTTAAGGCTGTTCTAATGTGAGACGATTCCGAGAGTACAGGTATTGTTGTGCTCTCGAATTTATCCTCGGTTAAAGGTACCGATACTACGATATATTCGGGGCTTACGGAGCACCGCGCTTGACGATTCATAATCCTCAAACTCGTCCATGTCGACCATACACATAAAACGATGGGATATGATTCAAGAACCGTAGTTCTATGAATGCCTCGAGAAGCGAACCCATTGGTAATCATCATGGAAAGGTCAGGCATTGGCTGTTACAGCTCGCACTGGCGAGACACGTGATTGAGATCTCAACCCTGTCTGGCTGTCTGCCACCTTAGCCAGCGGGCCTGATTCACGATCACGCACGCCCTCCCTCGAAAAGATGATTTAAGCCGGCTAATGACTCCAGAAGCTGGAAAAGACCTCGAAAGATGCTCACAGCCTCATATCGTGGATGATGCCTGCAGCAACGCGTCCTGAGACCCTCCTTCGAACTCAGGCTGTTTCCCCTGACGAACACCCACTCGCGAAGAGACAGCGGAATGCCCGGTGAATCTGAAACAGAGCTCGTGAAGAGACTAGTGGTATGTATATTCCTAGGTTACGAGAAGGTCAGAATGGCCTGGAGTTGACCCTCTCACGACTCGGTCGGTATCATTTCTCAACGAGAACTTTGCGCGCGAAACCTTCCCGGTTCCAGCGAACAACTCTGCTTCTTCAAATCTGACATGATATTTGTTGAAATGAGCATGGACTGTCTGCGGAATCCCATATGCAAAAGGCCGCTTTACTAACATTGCTGCTTGCAGGACTCGTTCCACGCCTTTCTGGACGAGGCTCTCATCGTCGCCATAGCAAACGACTACAACCTGGAGGACACGTCGGCCTACGAGGCAGCCCATGCTACGCTGCAAGACATCGCACGAAGCGTGCCATTAGAAGAGGCCACCGGCTTCAACCCAAGCGGCATACCTGTACTGCCCGAGTGGGAGACCGACGAGGTCAGGGATGAGCCAACGACGTCGACGAGCACTAGCCACCGGGCTTCTCATGCCCATGGAACAGACCTGTCTAGCACCGATACTTCATCCGCTGCAGCGGAGCCCCATGTTGCCATCCCTCGTCTCACCTCCTTTGACAATGACAGCAGAGAGTCTAAGATACTCCTGCTGCAATCAATGTTCTCGGGCTTAAAGGAGTACGATATCAAGTATGCTCTAAAAAAGGCGGATGGGGACTTTCGGGCTGTTCTGGACGACCTGCTCAACATACAGTACTTGCAATCGACAGGGCAGCAGCTGAAAGGCGTCGATGGCTTCTTCAAACCGGATGATGCGCCATCAGTAAAGAGCAAGCGGAAGAAGAAGGCCAGAAAAGTGCTTGCCCCAGATTCAGATCTGTCGTGGGATGGATCGCCTTCTCTTGGAGCCGAGACAACTGGTGAGTGCTTTCACCTTGCCAAGCCTGCGGCGTGCCACGCTAATAGCTCTGCTTTCTTAGGGCAAGATGATATTGAGTACATCGCAGAAAGACTTGGCATTCTCTCCGACGAGGTGTCGGGCATATATCATAAAAACGACTGTTCAAAGGGTGCGACCGTCGTGGAACTGCTCGATCAGTACATTTCCCACGACATAGAGACACAGGATGATGCAGGCAAGCAACACGCCGACGACCTAGCCCTGAAATATCGCCACGTGCCGGACAAGTACATGCCGATAATTGTCCACGTCGTGGAATCCATCCCCCAGTTTGCAGACGATCTCGCCGCCTTGTTGAACAAGCATTTTACCAAGCAATCCAAAGGGCAAAGGTTGGATCTCAGCTACAGGTTGACGCCATTGCCTAGAGATGGCATCGATTGCGAAGGGGTATTGACGCCTAGAAAGACCACCATGAAAGAGGCGAATATGATAGCGGGCAGGTCAACGGCAGCCACGATCTCACTAGACCTAGCCCAGGCTGTCAAGGCGGCAAACAACTACCATCAAGCCAGAATAGACGCCTCATCATCTGCAGCACAGCTCCATCGGAGAGGAGCGTCAAGTCCGTTGTACAGACAAGCGGCAAGCTATTACACGGAGCGGGCACGAGAGCAGGCGAGGTATGCTCAACAGGCTACATCCACTGCCGCGGACCTCCTGGTCGAGCAGCAAAGCTCGCCCAACTCCATCGACCTACACGGCGTTCTGGTCCACGACGGCGTGAGGATTGCCCGCCAGAAAACACAAGACTGGTGGCAGCACCTAGGCGAGTTCAGAGCTAGGCGGGCGAGAGAGGAGGGCTTCACAGTTATCACCGGCCTCGGCCGCCATAACACTAGTGGCGTGTCGCAGCTGAGGCAGGCTGTGGCCGCGGCTCTCTTGCAGGACGGGTGGAAGGTCCAGGTCGAGACTGGAAAGTTTGTAGTTACTGGTCGGCGTTGACGGGCTATTTGGTGGTATTTCGATGGCGCTTTTTGTTTAAGTCGAGGCCCAGTTGCATACTATTTGGTGCTGGTTAGAGACCCTTGATATCGTTTGATACTATCTGCAGATAACGACCAATGATATCTGTATTATACCGACACATTTCTCTGTCAAGCAATCTATGTACGCGGCTATCGTGACACTCAAGCCGCATCGACAACGCCATCAAACAGCTCTCTATGCGTGAATGTGGCTGGTTCGACCGATGTCTAAGCACTCCCCTTCTGGAGCTGTTTTCCACACCTTTCCCAGACCGCCTTCCCCGTGAGCACAGTACTGCAAAACATGGCCACACCAACAAACCCGACATCCACCTTGATCCACCCGATACGCGCCGCAGGAATCACCATATCTAGCATTTCCGCCAGGAGTTTCATGCCCAGCGCGCCGGCCTCATCATTAACCTCCTTCAACCACGCCTTCCGTTCCTCCTTGCGCCTCTGAGAGAGCTCCTTTATCGTCGCACGCTCCTCTTCCACCTCACCCACAGCGGCTACACCGGGCTCCTTCTCCAGCACCGTCCCGAAGCCCTCGCCCGCCTGTGGCACTGGCCGATAGGCAAACAGCCTCAGCAACCTGACGCCCGATGCCAACGCCGAAGCATACAGCGCGACGAGCCACAGCACCTGTGCCTCTGTGTCCAGGCGCACCGCCTCGTCGGCGCCAAACAGCGCGACGCCGTCAACGCGCGCGAGGTCGAGCAGCGTGGCCGACTCCATGAGGCCGAACATGCCGAAGGCGGATTTCGCGAGGACGTCTAGCCACGTCTCAATGAACTTACCATCTGGGCTGAAGGCTGTGTACAGCGTCCAGCTGGACTGAAAGCTGCTGAGGAACCAGAAGAGGCGGATGGTGCGGCGCGTGAGGTTGAGGTGCGACTGGAGCTGCTGCAGCGAGGTCTTCATCGAGACGTGGACGGAAGGGGGGTACGAGGAGAGGAGGATGGTTGCCATGAGGGATGGGTAAGATGTGAGGATGAGGAAGATGGACTGGAAGAAGCGGAGGAAGCGCTCGAGGCCGACTAGGAGATGTCAGTTCAGATGCACACGACACATCGCGGTGAGAGGTGACAGAGGGCATGGG
The DNA here is from genome assembly GCA_002901185.1 of Tolypocladium capitatum. Taxonomy (NCBI): domain Eukaryota; kingdom Fungi; phylum Ascomycota; class Sordariomycetes; order Hypocreales; family Ophiocordycipitaceae; genus Tolypocladium; species Tolypocladium capitatum. The sequence goes on from NRSZ01000209.1 coordinate 17,970, forward strand.
GAATAGGAGAAGCGAGTGGCACTATAGCACGGCTACAGACGTGCAATGGCCACCAGATCGCTTCACACACGAAGCACAGCATGGTGTGTGCAATAGGGGCTCATACCAATATCCGTCCCGAACGCTACAAATTGCTCAAACATTGCCGCCATGTTGCCTTTTTAATCGGCGGTCCCGATGGGCCAAAGGGTAAATCAAATGGAAACTTGCCGAGCAAGGAATATAAGATGCAACCGCAACGCTGGTTGGTGTTGGAAGAGATGAGAAGCTACGAAGTATGCCCCGCGTTTTGCAGTGAGGGTGAGTGGTGGACTCATGGATTGGCGGTGCCAGACCGTCGGCCCCGACCGCTCCGCTCAGCATCCACTTCATCGTCTGGAAATCCACGCATCCATCTATCGAATCGTCTTGCCACGACCCGAGTCCTCATCGTCTCCCAGAAGCCCCATCAACGTCAACCCACTCCTCAGCCCAGCGTAATCTTATTGTCCCAAACCAGCCGCCCATGGTAGTCCACATGCGGGCTACAGAGGACCTGGCAACCAATCATGTTGTCCATGCATCCCATCACATTGCAAAAGCGACTGCCGCCCCCAGACCAATCAGCCTCACAGTCTCATTCAACATAGTAAAATACTAAATACAACACCGGCATCGTGTGCGGCGTAGATACTGGGCCAGTAGCAGCCCAAGCTCGCGCTTGACAGCGCCACCAAAACCCCTTCGTCTAGTTTAGATGAGCCTTACAATTACTGGCCGGGAGAAACCAGCTTCCCTTCGGCCTTTGCGCCGTGGCCCCATCCGCCAGCCAGCGCCGCGCCGCCGTTCTGCTTTGCAAAGTTCTGCATCCTCGCCTCCAACTCGGGTCGGAAGTGGCGGATGAGACCCTGGATGGGCCAGGCAAAGGCTTCTCCCAGAGCTATGGGATATCAGTCAGCCTCATGCCTGAAAATTAGTGCTGGAGTGATGCAGTACTTACCGCAAATGGTGTGTCCCTCAACCTGCTTCGTCAACTCCTGCAGCATATCAATCTCCCGCTCTCGCCCCTGGCCCTTCTCGAATCGCGACATGATCTGCTCCGTCCACTTGCTGCCCTCTCGGCAGGGTGTGCACTGGCCGCAACTCTCGTGGCGGTAGAAGTGGCTCAACCGGGCAATGGCACGGACGACATCGGCGCTCTTGTCCATGACGATGACGGCGGCGGTACCGAGACCCGACTGGCTGTCCTTCAGAGCGTCGAAGTCCATCAATTGCTCGTCGCAAACGCTCTTCGGGAGGATCGGCGTCGACGAGCCTCCGGGAATGATGGCCTGCAGGTTGTCCCACCCCCCACGAACGCCGCCGCAGTGCTTGTCGATGAGCTCGCGCAGGGGGATGGACATTTCCTCCTCGACCGTGCAAGGGTTGTTGACGTGGCCCGAGATACAGAACAGCTTAGTGCCCTGGTTGCGCTCGCGACCGAAGCCGGCGAACCAGCTACCGCCGCGACGGCAAATGGTAGGGGCGACAGCCACAGTCTCGACGTTGGCGACGGTAGAGGGGCATCCGAACAGACCAACGGCAGCCGGGAACGGAGGCTTAAGGCGCGGCTTACCCGGCTTGCCCTCCAGAGACTCGATCAGAGACGTTTCCTCGCCACAGACGTAGGCACCGCCTCCTCGGTGGATGAAGACGTCAAAATCATAGCCGGAGTCGCAGGCGTTCTTGCCGATTAACCCGTCCTTGTACGCCTCGTTGATCGCGTTCTGCAGAACAGCAGCCTCGTAGACGAATTCACCTCGAATGTAGATGTAGGCAGCGGTCGCGTTCATGGCTCGACCAGCGACGAGGCAGCCCTCGACGAGCTTGTGGGGGTCCTTTCGCATAATCTCGCGGTCCTTGCAGGTGCCAGGTTCGCCTTCGTCGGCGTTGACGACGAGGTATCGCGGCTTGGCGTCCTTGTCCCAGTCCTTGAAGTTCATGAAAGACTGCGCTTGCGGTCAGCTCAGGCGGCTCCGAAGCTATTTGACGGGTTGTCAACATACCCATTTGAGGCCCGAAGGGAAGCCAGCGCCGCCTCGTCCTCGCAGACCCGAAGCCTTGACCTCGCCAATGATCCAATCGTGGCCCTTGAGGAGAATCTCCTTGGTCTTGTGCCAGTCTCCCATCTTCTTCGCGCTCTTGAGGTCGGCGGGAAATCGTCCGTAGAGATTCTGGAAAATGCGGTCCTGGTCCCTGAGACCTCCGTAGGTTTGCTTGGGGGTGGCATCCTGGACGGTGACCAGGCCCCTCACGGCGGTCCGCGAGAGACCGACGGTCGGCGCCGCTCGCGTGGACAGCATTGCGTCGGTGTCCGGTGGCGGCGAGTTGAGGAGGGAAGATGGGATGGAGATCGTGGTGGTCGTGAGGTGCTGTGCGGCACTTCGCGGGCGAGGTTTGTCCTTGCCTACTTCGTATGTAAGCTTCAGAATTGCGGACGATGTGGTTGGTCAATGGCGACACTGAGTGGTGACGTAAGCGACTTGCTAGCCGCTACATATATCAGACCTATGTTGTGGCCCTATCCCAAGTACACTCTAGCATTACTGTTAGCAGCTGTCTCATCTCTCCACTGTCAGAGCTCTGTACGAAGAACGAAGTATCCACACCTCGAACGGCAACATCAACGGGTGCTTTGCGAGCTGGCTGAAGCCTCCCCGCGTCGACAAATGATCGCATCTCTAATGAAGGAGAGAACATGACGCTTGGTGAGTACATCAAGGCTGCCACTACAACCACCATGTCGAGCAAGCGGCATTCAATCCTCCCCGCCATCGACCGCAGCGGCCCCAAGCCGCCGGTCAACTTCTCGTCCTCGCTCACCATCTCCGACGATGCCATTCTCCGAGGGACGCATTCCATCACTATGCAGTCTGAGACTGTGGTCCATCCTCGATCCAAGTTTGAGTCGAGCATGGGCAGCATCCTCATCGGCAGGCGATGCGTCATCCACGAACGAACGCACATCGGAGCTCGCCCCAAGGACCCGAAAAATACGCGGCCAGGAGGCGTGGTGTTGGGAGACTACGTTGTCGTAGAAGCCGTTTCGGTCATCGAAGCAGGGAACACGGAGATTGGCGAAGGGACGATTGTGCAAGTTGGCAGTAGCATCGGCTGCGGGGCCAAGATTGGCAAGGTTCGAAGCTGCATTTTGTTCTGGGGCAAGGCAGAGGCTGACGAGGGAACAGAATTGCACAATCTCACACATGTCGGTGATAGCCCCAGGAGATGTGCTGCCTGACTTTACGACAGTCTACTCGAACGGCTTGCGGCGCATAGACAAGCGCGGCGTTGGCGAACGACAGAAGCATCGCTTAGTCAAGCAAATCGCAGCGTCGAGGCAGATCAAGGAGGATGTTTTCCGGGCATCTACACAGAGAGGGCCAGAGGAGGGACAACGGCCTGGATCTTAACGACAAGTTCCCAAGGATCATGAATACTTAGTCTCACCTCGCGATCGACAAACGCTCCGATTACGCTGCCGAGGATCTCTTAGCCTTGGCGGGCTCGATGTGTCAGATTTCTGCTTGACCACTCCCTGGTCTTGAAGTTCATCGTCGCTATCATCTCCAATGAACTTCAGTTGCATCGCGAATATATATTCGACTGTCTCGCCACTAGCAGCTTTCCTTCCACCACCTCCCGGGTATTGTGGCCGTTGCTCGGTATCCCGATAAAGAACAACCCGTGGATCAGCCTTGGTACCTCAGAGTTCGCCAGGCGCCGGAGAGGTGCCTCGCACCAAATTTTACAGGGCTTGTATGTCTCGTTAGAGATGCGTACAGACAGCTCAAGCCATGGATTTCCCTGCCATTTCTGCTCGTCTGGCATATTTCTACAGTACGCCGTACCTAGGACCGCCCTCACCTACTTGTAGTAGGGAGAAGTGAGGGTAACGAGGAGCACACAGTTTCTCGTTATTCAGCTCCGCCAGTCTCCACAACATGGCCATTGACGATCTCGCGCTTCACGCCTATTTAAGACCCCGAATTATATACACAGCTGCCGACTAGTGGCTCATGGCATCCTCGAAGAGTCTACGCAGCTGATCTTTTTCAGCCTCAAGCTCTTTGGAGAGGCCAGGAGCCAGCATCAGCACGCGAGCCTGTGGGATGGTACCCTCGACAAGCGCATCGATGTGCTCGGTCCCGAATCCAAGCCCCATCAGGCCCTTGGGCTGATCGCCGAGATCTGCGAGGAACTTTGTCAGAGCCTCGGCCAGGACTTCGCCAGCGCTTTCCCTCTTCACGTTGGAGATGTTGACACCAAAAGCCTCGGCCGCCTCGAGATGACGCTCCGGATTCGAAGCCCCCGTGAACCTGAACACTGCTGGAGCAGACACTGCCACGGAAACGCCGTGGGGGATCAGCGGCGATGGAACATCGTAACCTGCGTGCTTGTACCCTGGGTTTTGGCCAGAGATGGGATACGACATGCCTGAAGGAGTTTGATATGAGATGGAAATACGTCGTGGAGGCTGGCGAGAGACTTACCATGGCACAAGTGAACGCCAGCATTGCCAAAACCAACACCGGCCAGAGTGGCGGCGAGAAGCATCTCGCTCTGCGCCTCAAAGTCATCCGGATCCTTGACTGCGCGGGGCAGATACTTGATGGTGCGACGGAGGGCGTGGAACGAAAAGACGTCTGAAATCGGGTTGGCGCCTTGGTAGGCCGGTCGCATGATGGGGTTCGGTGGCCGGGGAGTTCGCTCGTTGTACGGGATAGCAGTCCAGGATTCCAGAGAATGGCACAAGACGTCAAGACCAGAACTGGCCTTGACGGCCGCTGGCATCGTCCTCGTGTTGAGAGGATCGCAGATTCCCAGCGTAGGCTTCAGATTCCGGTGGGCGACGCCAGTCTTTGCCCGCTTTGACACGAGATCAAAGATGGCTGTGCCGGTCGTCTCACTGCCAGTGCCAGCCGTAGTCGGGACGGCAATGAGAGGCTTTAGGGACTTGTCAACTGGCCGACCCTTTCCGAGAGGCGCGTTGACAAAGTCCAAGAAGTCGGCATCGGGATACGCCGTGTACAGGTTCATCAGCTTGGCCGTGTCCATGACGGAGCCGCCACCGACGGCGAGAAAGGCATCGGGCCCATACAGCCGCGCCCACGCAATGGCATCCTTGATGCTGTGATGGCAGCGTTAGCAGCATTCACGTAACAAGGGAAAGCTGCCCGATCTGTAGAGAAGTAAACGCACGAGCTGTCCTTGGGCTCTATTCTCACGTTGGAATAGACTTCAAAGCTGATGCCCTCCCGCGTAAGCCCCTCGCAGACCTGCCTCATGGCGTCGAGCTTGTCGACGGTGGGATCGGTAACTACGCAGACCTTCTTGGAGCCCAGGTTCTTGAAGTCCATGCCGACCTCCTGCGTGACGCCGGGGCCGAAGCGGATCGACGACGCGGCCACCTCAAAGGCATACTCCTTGAGCTCCTGGCTGCCGCTGGTGGGGTTGGCATAGCGCCGCCGTCCAGCGGCTCCGGCCCGTGGGACGATGGTTGGAGAGGGCTGGTGATAGCCCGGGTTTGAATGGCACGGGCATGAGGGCGGGTGGGTGTACTGGATTGTGCGGAGCAGGCTGGTTGCCCGCTTGGCGGCCTGGAGGGATTCTTTAGATGCTGTGGTGGAAGGGGGCAGCATCCATGGCTTGGCGGGGTGTATTCAGACTTACGTTTGGAATGACTCTGACGGGGGCAACCATGGTGGTGTGATCCGTTGTCGCTGTCGGGGATCCCGCGCGTTCTGATTCCTCTAAATCTCGGTCACGTGCGGCGGCCTTGGCCAGGTCCCTCCCCCGACGCTGAGGTCCTTCAACTCCTCCCCTTCAAGTACCTCCTCCTCTGATGCAGATGTCGACGGTTCCTCTCACGGCATACACCCCTGAGCATTGCATAACGAGCCGACTAATTGCGAAAAATGCCGTATGGATAAGTGGCACGCGCGGCACGGTCGTCACGCTTGGCACGGAACTCTGCGTGCGCCCTTCAAATGGAGTCTGACTACGAATCTGCACGCCCACTACGACCGAGTCAACCCTCTTTTCGTCTGCCCGCTGCTGTGCCATCGCTAGGCACCGTTAGGACGCGGGCGAGATCGATCAGCCGATAGAGCGACTACGAATGACCCCGACGACGGAAGATGACTCCTGCTAGAGAGACGATCTGTTGAGCTAGGAGGCGGCAATGGGAGGACGCGTTGGCTTGGGGAGCTGGCGCCAGGTTGACGGATGATGGAGTGATACGGTTAATTTTCCTAACGCTCGCGACCGCGACCTGAGCTAGGGAGAAGATATTTGATCGCCGCCATCTTAGGCTCTTTCCTCAACCCGAACTTCGGGCCGCAATAGGAGACGGAGAAGTTCTTGAAGTGGTCCCTGAGCTCCGGGTCCACTGAGTGTCCGACATACTTCTTGAAGAGACTGTTCAGTCTCCGCAGGTGACAGCGAATGGAGTTTTCGGTGGTGATCTATAGTCCTCTACGTAACCGTGAGGTTCGCATCAAGTACCATGCGAAGGAATCAACGGGCCCTTGTTGTTGTATGACAACGACCTGAGAAGGGCTTTCCAGCCCTCTACTCCCGCTACAAGACGATACTCGCGCCAACGTCTCTCGAGACGCACGATGTTGATTTTGTGGGCATCGGAGTCGTTCGGTCTGATGGGTCGCCCGTGTTCCCCCGTTGCCACAATTGCTGTAGCTCGTCGTGAGTAGGTGGCTCGGGCTCGGGCGTCTCTGGTTCTTGAAGCTGTCGCTGATACTCTGCAAGCCTGGAGCCCAGCGCCCCCATGTTGCTGATGGTCCATCTTCCACGGAGTCAACGTCGACGTGTTGGTTGCGTGCGTACTCCAAATTAGCGTGCTCGAAACGAGCTGAGAAGTTGCTTGAATGAGCCATGATGGTGCAGACCGGCGTACTTATGTCTCTCTATGAGCGCACTTGCTTTCCTTCTTCCCCTTTCCTCGACCCCGTTTCCGTTGCGTGTAGCCGCCGAGCTTGTGAGAAGGTACTTTGATTGGCACAACCCCGGGCGGTACATGTGGAGGGTGCTCCTCGGCGGGCCTGAAAATTGAAGCCTGGGGCATCCAACTTCAGCCCCCAGGACTGCGACACACGCACTTACTTGATATGTTACAGAAGGACTGAGAGAAGGGCCCGGGTTGCCCCACAGAACGCCACAGGAATTCTCGACTCCTATATGATATAATAGCGCATTCGCTGCCTTTTCCATTACAGTCCCACGGCGCTTTTGCTGTCCCGAATCCGACTTGGCCAAGGGCCCATGATATTCTGGTCCGGATGCTTATAAGCCCGTCTCCCAATTCCTTTAGCTCGGAGCTTGTCGAGGAAGCGGCATACGTCGTACCGGAAGCGGTTTGTCCGACTCGTGCCTCGGGCCGCACCGTCGTCTAATGTGCGTTCCTTGTACAGTGCAAGTGCAACACAACCAGCGCCGAGGCGGGCACCACGGCGATGGCAGTGACATGTCCTCGCGCGGAGCTTCGACAACCTCAAAGGGTAGAAATCAAATGGAAAGAAATCGCAATGACGCAATCTAAAGACCAGTTTCCAAGTGATGAGGCCTAACGGTCCCTGTTTCAAAGCCAAGGCCGCGACCCACAGCAGCCACTTAGCAGCACAGTGCCAAGAGGGGCAAGCTACACTCCCGCCTCAGACCTTGAAACCTCCAGCCAGCGCAACTTGTTGACGACAACTCCTCAACCTCGACGGCGCCGCAGCCGCGCAGACGCACCAACGCACGCTCTCATCTCACTGGCTCTCCTGCGTTCCCCCAGCGTCCCCCCAGAACATGCACCTGCGTCCTCCTCCTGGCTGACGCTCCTTCATGATCGCCGCGACGCCGCGCACAAATGGACCGTGCAAATGGAGCCGGACCAGGCGCGGCCGCCTCGCGGGCGGAGCGGTTCGAGGATGAGAAGCGCCGCATCGCCGACAGCTGCTTCAACAAGAAGGACACAGACGGATCGCGTAGGTAGCCTGCTGGCCGGGACGGAGTGGCCCGGGTTCCTGGAGATGGCGACGGCCGCGGCGCTGCCCGACCTGAAGGGGAGCTAAGCTGACCTTGGCCCATGCAGTGCTCGAGACGTACATCACACACATTAGAATCACCGAGTTCTCTTCCCACCCCGCCTTGCCGCCTCCTCCACAGGCACGCACGCCCGACTCCGAGAAGGCCCGAATCATCATCGTTGCGGTTCGAAAGTCTGGTCGCGTCCGCATGCACAAGTCCAAGGAGAACGCCAACGGGACCTTCTCCATCGGCAAGACATGGAACCTCGATGACCTCTCCCACATCGAGTCCTACACTGGCCCCCAGGTCAACCCCAGCAGTCGCGAATGGGCCGGCGACACGGGCTTCCTCGTCACGCTGGGGAAGCCGTACTTCTGGCAGGCACAGACGGAGAAGGAGAAGAAGTTCTTCATCGCGAGCTTGATCAAGATCTACGGCAAATACACCGGCGGCAAGGCACCTGAGCTCGCCGGCTTTGATCAAAAGGAGCTGGATCAGGTCCTCGGAGCTGGCAGGCGACAGGCTGGAGCTCCCTCGAGGCCGCCCATTCCCGACCCGTCGCCGAGCCAGCCGAGTCAGCCGAGCCAGCCGAGCTATCAGACCCAGCAGACCCAGCAGACCCAGCAGAGCGCTTCCCCGGCCGCATCGACAGCTCCCGCGGTCCCCGCCATCCCTCCTCCATCGAGCACTCCCGACCTGCCGCGATTCCAGAAGTCCCCGGCCGGCCGGCCTCCGTTGAATGGAGCCAACTCGCCCGCTACCAGCTTCGATTCCGCGGCGTCGAAGGAACGACCACTTGCGCCGCGATGGACAGCACAAAACAAGAGCCAAGACTCGGTGGCCAACTCCTTTGCGACGAGGAGCGACGATGCTTCCAGCATACCACCTCGCTCTCGCAATGGAATGTCCGGCCCTGGCGCATTTGCGAAGACTGCGGATTCGAAGGAGCCATCGGAACCACCCCAAGAGATCCCGCCTCCGCCACCTCAACTGCAGCGGGAAGAGAAGCCGCCTCCAGAGAGGAGAAGACCGCCTATGGATCCGTCTCGCCCTCTGGACCGGGACCTGGTGCCTCCGCCGCTCATGAGTCCAGCCACCAAAAGGGAGCCCGTTGCGCCGCCCCCAAGAAGCACAGAGCGAACTTTGTCGAGAAAGGGCTCGGGCAACGGCTTGCAGCTGATGGCCCCGTCCGTGCCCGGCGGGTTCAAGGATCGAGACACACAGCCCGTCACGGCACCTTTGGATACCGCCGTAAAATCGGGGTCTTCCAACGCTGACCCGACCCGAGGGATGACGGGTGCCTCAAATACATTACCAATCACGCCTACAGCGGAAACTCCGCCTCCTGCAGAGACGTCCCATGTGCCCGAATTTCCAGGCGAGGAAATGCGGCCTGGTCTTGGTCCCATGATCAAGGCCAAGAGGTCCAAGGGGGACATTGCCGGTGCGCTCTGGAAAGCTGCGACTTCCGCGACTGCCGCGACTGCCGCGACTGCCGCGACTGCTGCGACTGCATTCCGCCCGCGTCCAGGCGGCGCAGGAGATCGCCTCCGGCACGTAGTGGACAAGATGAGCGAAGGTCCTGACGGCATCACAGGTGTCGTGCCCGCACCACCTCGACCGGTTTCCCGAGATCACGGACTAGCGACACCAGAGGTCCCGAAACCAGTCGAGCAAAGTTCCAACGTTCCAGAGGTGAAGATAACAGTGCCAAACTCCAGCCGTCCAACGAGCTTGGAAGCACCTCCCAAAGAAGAGGTCACAAAGAAAGACGATTCTCGGAAAGACGAGCCTCGGCGATCAGTCGTGACCGGAAACGATGCGAAATACCTTCAGTCCCTCGGTATTGATGCACTCGTGTTGGACGCGAGGAGTGAGGAGTTTGGCAAATGGCTCGATTACTTTGGCTGGGTTCCGGGCGAGCGAATGCGCGCTCAGAGCATGAACGATATGAAGACGGATATTGAGCGAGAGCTCAACAAGGCTCAGGCTGGGGGCTGGCTAGCCCGCTTCCAGGACGAGGACGAGAGGATAGATGCCATAAAGCGAGGCATTGACCTTGCGATTGCAGAGTGCGAGGTGATGGATAACTTGCTCACCTTGTACTCGGTTGAACTTTCGGTAAGGCGGTTTCACCCCGTTGACGACGGCTTTAGGATGCTGACATGGCCCAGACACTCTCCGACGACATCGCGTACATCGAGGCACAAGGCCAAGGTCTCCAGGTGCAAACGGCCAACCAGAAGCTCCTGAAGAAGGAGCTCGAGTCTCTCCTGGAGACGTGCGCCATCACCTCCAACGACCTCGAGGCGCTGCGATTGGCGCCTCTCGAGAACATGCGGGGACTTGAAGATGTCGAGTCCGCCCTCGTGACGCTTTTCAAGGCCATGATCAAGATGGATCCAACGCTTGGAGGCAGCGAAACCGCACCGGTTGCAGATGCCACCATTGACTCTGATCGGAGCCTCGGCCTCAACAGCGACTATGGAAAGATGAGAATCGTTCAGGAGAAGAAGGAGATGTACCTGCAGGAGAGTTCCTTCTTTATGCGACGCCTGATCGAATTCATGGCCCGGCAGTTTGATGAAGCGTATGCCGGGACGAAGCGTTCCCTCGAGGGTGCTCTATCAAAGAAGGTTGATGCCTCGCACTATGACGCTGGGCGAGATATGCTGTGGAAGTACAGCCCGTTGATGCTCTACGCCAGAGACGCTGATCTGGACAACTGGAACCGACTCTTGCAGATGTACCAAGACAAAAGCCATCCATTGTACAAGGGCCATTTCAAAAACGTCATGGCCATCTGGCGCAAGAATGCCCGAAAAATGACGGGTGAGGAGGCGGAGCTGCTCTTCTCGTCGCAGGTCGAAAAGCAGCAGGAAGGCGTGGCAACGACTGCACGGAAGTTGACTGTAAAGAGGAGCCAGACTCTGGCGAGGGCTTTGCGCTCGCCCTTGGCGGATGGAGGCAGCCGAACAAGTGTGGAAAAGTCAAACTCGGATACCAGAAGCCTCCCCTATGAAGTCTTTTCTGGTGTCTTGGACGATCTGCTGCCGCTGGTTGAGATGGAGCAAAACTTTGTCGTCGACTTCTTCCATGCCACGACGCTGGAACAGGCCGATTTCCCCGACGCCGTTGCCGCGTCCGCACCGCGGAACCGTCGTGGCGGCGATCTCAAGAGACACCGTCTCATGGAACCCGATCGAGAGCTGGCCAGGCGAGTGACTCGCTCAATGGAAGTGATTTTTGCGTTCCTCGAGCCGGAGCTGCAGAGACTCATGGAATGGGCCATTGGGCAAGATGCCCTGTAAGTCTCAGGCAAGGCCTGAAACCGTGTCATGCGGTTGACTGACTTGGAAATAGGCAAGGAGTTGGTATACTCGCCGTGCTAGAGAAGAAACTGTCGGAGATGAGCCAGTCGAACCAGGACTATCTGAACACGCTGCTCCAGAAACTGCACGGCCTACTGGAAGGCCGCTTCAAAAAGCTTGTCGACGAGCAGATCAGGGCAATCGAAGAGACCAAGGTCAAGATCAACAAGCGCAAGGGGGTCATTTCGTTCATCCGCATCTTCCCTGCATTCATGGCCGCCGTCGAGAATATGCTTGCCGGCTTGGACCCGAACCTGGCCCTGCGGCGTACGATTGATCGCGAGTACGACCGTCTGCTGAAGTCGATGTTTGACTCCCTGATGGTGATTGCTCGGGAGCATCCCGCAGCGGGCGTCGCTAGCGGAGCCGCGGACCCCGAGGACAAGGAGGCGCTCAACTTCCACATTCTGCTCATCGAGAACATGAACTACTTCCTCGAGGAGACGGACACGCGCGGCCTCGAGGTGTTGGAGGACTGGAAAGAGCAGGCCAATACGAAGTACTACGAGCACATGGGCCTGTATCTCAACGCCGTGGTCCGCAGACCTTTGGGCAAGCTGCTCGACTACCTGGAGAATATCGAGGCGCAGATCCAGACGGGCAAGTCGCCGACGGCGATAGCTGGACAGCCGTCCAACAGCAAGGCAATCTTCAACAAGGTGATGAGCAACTACGACTCCAAGGAAGTGCGCAAGGGCATCGAGGCGCTGCGCAAGCGCGTGGAGAAGCACTTTGGCGACGACGACCCTGCGCTGAGCCGCGGGCTGGTGCAGAAGGTGACGCGGGAGTGCGAGGTGTTTTACAACGACATGGAGAGCAGGCTAGGATGGGTGACGACGACCGTCTACGGAGGCGATGTGCCGTATGAGTGGCCCAGGGCGGACGTCAAGGCGGCCTTTCGATGAGGACGAGCCGGATGAATGAATCCAGGACGCAGATCCAGGACGCAGATGAATAGTAACAAGCTGGACGCCGGGGGACTGTTTTGGGTGTTTTCTTGGCCGGGCATATATGACTGGGGGTTCTGCCTGCATGTGCCGGTATGGCCGGACAAGAGGAGGCGGGACGCTGAGCTTATCGGTGCTTGTACACTATCTGGAGACGACGCATGGAGACGACGTATGGCGGGGAAGCTGTGCTTTGGAGATGCGATGTGGTGTCTCGAGCAAACGGCAACATGTCTCACTCATTGTGCCCCTGGTCAACGTCGCGTCCCACTTAACGCGTCGCGCCACCCCATCCATTCAACCTCCACACCACACCACATCGGGCTCCAGACAAGCCAACCTGGTACCACATCTCAGTCAAGAAGCCTCCTCTGCTTTCCAATACACAGGCCTGTCCTTTGTGCAACGGTACGGCGGTTGCCGGCTCGCCACGGCCGCCATGGCCCCCGAAACGCGCTCCCGCGGCGTCCCTCCCCCGGGCCGAGTCTACAGCTCCACGCCCGCGCTGCGGCAGATCATGTTCCCGCCTCGCAGGAGCAAGATACGCACGTCCAGGCGGCAGACGCCAGCCGCCCTGCGCCAACAGACGCTCACGCAGATCGACTTTGTATCGAGCTTCGACGAGAATGACGTGGTCACCCTGACGGACAGCGAGGCTGAGGAGACAGAGGAGAATACGCTTCCGCGGAACAAGGGGAAGGGGAAGGAAGAGGCCGGAGGTGAGCAGGGTGACGAACAGCCGGTGGCGAGAAAGGGGAAGAGGCCGGCTACGGGAAAACCAGCAAATGGCGAGAGAAGCAAGAAGAGGAGGCGAACTTTGGGCCATGAAACGGGGGAGAAGACGGCCAAGCATGACAAAAGGTCGCGGCGGAAGACTCTGGGCGACGCGCCGGCGTCATCCAACCATCATACCCAGACGTTGACGCAGTTCTTGTGCCAACCATCTGTCGTCGCCGACTCGGACGACGACCTGGACCTGGGCAGCGACAACAACAGGGACGACGGGTTCCTGGACTGGCTCGGCGAACCAGGCAGCCCTAGCGTGCGACGCGGCCAGACCATGAACTGCGCCTCGCCATCGCATTCTTCGAGGCCTAAGAAGCAGAAGTCGAGCGCTGGGTACGGCCAGTCCCGAGAAGAGTCCGTCATCCCCCAAACGCCAGCCGCCAGGCGCGCCAGCACGATCCGCTTCGACGTGCCGCCCTCGGGCCACCTCCACTCGCCGTCCACCGCCCGCATAGACTGCTACGGCCCGCCAGACAGGCAGGACTCGCCCCTCAGGAACCGATGCTCCCCCACCGTGCCGCAGCCCATGAAGCTGACGGGCGTACCCAGACACCCGGACGCAACGCCGACGCGCTGCACGCCGCCTCTGGTTGTCCAGGACTCGTTCGCCACGGAGAGTTGGGCGTCGCCGAGCTGCAGCCAGGCCCGGGCTACGCCGGGAGGGTCGATGATGAACACGCCGGCGAAGGCGCGGCGGCAGAGGCATGAGAGCGCAGAGCTAGGCGGCCCGGCCGTGGGTCTTGCATCGTCAGGGGTCATGGCCAAGACACCGTCTCCGCGGAGGCGGAGGGTGTCTCCCAAGAAGACGAAGAGCGTCCTGTCCGAGATCCCCGACTCGGAAGAAGAGGATGAGGACTTTGAAGAGGACAGCGCACGAGTTGATGAGGCTGACGATGGCGACGGCCGCTTCCTCGCTGGGGCGGAAACGCAGCTTGTCATGAGCGAACTAGCTTCCACAGAGGAGCAGCAACTCGGCCGACCCGATCCACCTCTCGTCCAGACGTCATCTACGCCATCTTGGAAGTGGCAACAATTGTCGAGCACGGCTCCTAACCCCGTCAGCCTGACCCCCACGACTCATCCCGTCCCACCATGGTCAAGGAGCCAACCACCTCTCTCACACGCGACCACAGCATCCAAACCCATCCGCAAACCGCTCCATCCTCTGTCCTCCCAACCCCACAGCCAGCCTTTCGAATCCCAGCGCGTCCCCCTCTCTATCCTACAATCCCTCCCGCCCCACGCCGCCCGCTCCGACATCCTCCTCCCCATCGCCGCCCCCGCCCTCGCGCCGCTCCTCACCGGCCACGCCGTCCACGTCCACGCGCCCTTCAAGATCCCTGCGCAGGTCGTCCGCTTCTGGCTCCTCGATGACGACGCGCTGCTGCAGTACATGGCGTGCGTGGAGCTCCCCGGTGAGGAGGCCGCGTCTGGTGGTGCCGGTCCGTGGCGGTACTACGTCGGACAGATGTATGAACTCAACAACCCTGTGCGGGAGACGGATATGCGCGAGGAGGGGTGGG
>NRSZ01000968.1:0-25524 GCA_002901185.1 Tolypocladium capitatum
CACCAGCACCAGCACCAGCACCAGCACCAGCATCGGCACCGCCAACACCACCACCACCAACACCACCGCCACCACCAACACCACCACCACCACCACCACCACCCAGCACCACCACCCCTGCGGACTGCGCGGCCGCCTCCTCCAATCCCCCCCAGGCGCGCATGGCATGTGTGGCAGTGCTGCCACGCGGGGCGGGCGCGAGCCCGCTGGTGTTGCACTGGCGGTGGGCACGCCGCTGCGCCATTAACGCTATCGCTCCTCGTCCATCCTTGCCGTCCAACAGACGATGCTCCCCGATCGGCGCTGCAGCTGCTGCTTCCGCCGTGGCCCTTCCGGCGCGCCAGGTGCCGACCCAGGCGCCGGCCGTCGTCGCCCTGGACCCTTCTCCCGGCGCCTTCTCTCGCGGGCCGCCCGCCAGCCCTACCTGAGACGAGACACGGCAAGACAACAAGGCACGGCGCTAATGGACGGCAGAATTCCCTACGAGTAATAATATGCGTGCGGGTCGACGGGAGATCAGCAGGAGGGTAGCATCCAGGGTCCCGAACATGGCCGGGCTGGCGTGGCGTGGCGCCTGCGGCGGCGCACGTCTGTGTCGAGTTGAGTGGCAGGTCTCGACGGCGGTTTGCCTGACGCCTCGCCGTCGCTGGGGCAACCGAATCGAGCAAGCAAGCAGCGAGCGAGCAAGCAAGCAAGCAGCGAGCGAGCAAGCAAGCAGATGCAGCTCAAAACACGCTGCGTCTGCACGGCGCACGGGACCACCGGCGGCGCGTCCCTGTTCCCGACGTCGTGTCCCGGATCACGAACTGCTTAAATCCGTTGGACCAAATTCACGCAGAGAGAGCACTCGGGCATTGCGATTAAGCCTTTTGGAAGCTCGAGGGTCATTTAAAGAGAACAATTGCCCTCGAGCCGTGGTAAATTGTCGTTTTAAAGTGGTTACTGGTGGAGCGAGCGCCCAACCAACCCGCCCGGTCCTCTGGACTTGGCCAACATGCGGCCGGGCTCTGGCTTTTAACCCTCCTAGGTCGCCAATACGCCATGGCATCTGTCTGTCCATCCTCCACGGGTGAGCCGGGGAGCTGCAGGAGACGGTGGATCCCGAGTTGCTTAGTGACCTCTGCCGGGGTCTCTGTCCATGGTACAATGTTTACAGCTCACTCTCTCTCTCTCTCTCACGGCTACTGATGTATGTCGATGCCAGACCAGGGTATATCCAGAAAGTCACCGTGTATCATTCTTTTCATTGCGTCTTGGCAAGAATCTCCCCCACAACCTTCGCCGTCGCCTCTACGAGCAGCTCGTGCTCATAGCCATGCATCCTCTCCGTTAGCGTCTCTAGGTCGTCCCCCGGCAGACACTCCACCTCTCTCGTCATAATAGCCTTGCCCTGGTCGACCTGTTTGATGACGTTATGGACCGTAATACCAGTTCTATTATTCTCTAGCTTGCCGGCTTGGAAATCCGCAAACGCCCGCTCAATCCTATTACATCGTAGGTTAGCCAGCCACGCCTAGGTAGGTTCATGGAGAAGGGGTGCCAATCATACGCATGGGCGCCATCGTATCTCCCTATTAGCGCTGGGTGTAGGTTGATGACCCTGGTGCCCGCCGCCATAATAGGGTCGAGGAACTTCTCCCCGAAAATATACATCCAACCGGCCAGGACGATGAGCTGCGGCCGAGGCTCGATTGCGAGTACCTTTTCCGCCAGCGCCGCGTCGTACTTATCCCGTGACTCTTGTACCTTCTCCGGGTCCCTCTCGCCTTTTTGTTGGAAGCCGTGTGATATGAGGTTAAAGTACTCCCACGGTATGCCGTTATTATCTGCCCTCGTCGCAGCGTATGCCCTGCCCCGGTTCACGATGAGGCGACAGATGCCGGCGTTAGGGATAGTGCCGCTAGCGACGGCGTCGAGGATAGCCTGGAAGTTGGATCCGTTGCCGCTCGCCATGACGAGTATTTGGCATTTTGACGTCATTGTAAGGCTTGTGAGGATGCCTCTGGATGGAGTAGTGAAATGCGATAGACTTCTCCCGCTCTTAAGAAGTCGACGCACGAGTTTGCCCCACAGCCTCGAAATCACGTGGACAGCCGCTATTTAGAGGTATCCTGCGCTAAAACATCCGCTAAGCCAGATCGGGAACACTTGCATCATGAACGTTCCGCTTCCAGTCCAAGTCCGTGACGCAGGCTTTCGGCAAGCCGTAGCTGCGCAAGACAGCCCATACACGTTACCCATCTACCTGCAAAGTACATTCCGAGTATTGCG
This sequence comes from Tolypocladium capitatum, assembly GCA_002901185.1. Classification (NCBI taxonomy): domain Eukaryota; kingdom Fungi; phylum Ascomycota; class Sordariomycetes; order Hypocreales; family Ophiocordycipitaceae; genus Tolypocladium; species Tolypocladium capitatum. The sequence continues at coordinate 2,272 of NRSZ01000968.1, forward strand.
AGCGCGGCAATGGCTTGCGTGCAATGTGGCATGACGAGACTTTGCTGTCAACATCCACCGCCGCCATGGGCGTCTCGTGGCCTGTAGCCATTCCCCGTTATCTTCCTTCGCGCCGCGGCTCTTCCGCCCTCCCGTGCACACGCATCCGAGAATCGCAGTCCCTGCTGCTCCGTTGAAACGGGTCCCAAGGACCGTGGAAGGTGTACAGTAATAATACACAGCATCGTCGGCACGTACGTTGCACGTCCCCCGCCGGCTGTGAGAAATCAAATTGCCATCACCCCGGCATCCATTCCCTCCCCAGCGTCGACATGACCTTGTCCCGCAGGTCTGACAGCTCCCTGTCGCGCTTGACCATCTCCTCGACCAGCGCCTGGTACTTTCGCTTCCAGTCGTCCGACGACAGCGGCGTCTGCTGCTGCCCTCCTGCGGCGGCGGCATCCGCGCCCGCCGCCGCCTCGGCCCCCTTCTTGGGCTTCTTCCACATGGTGCGCGGCACGTACTGCGGCATGGTGAAGCCGCCCTGGACGTGCCCGAAGCGGTACTCCCAGTCGCACTTGTAGACGTACGAGTCGTCCGTCTCGCCTATGCGCACGCACTTGGGCCGAGTCGTGACGAGCATGGTGGACCCCGCGAGGGCTGCGAGGTTGATGAGGAAGGCCTGCGGGGACGTCGACGTCTTGTACATGTTCTGCAGCATAGCGTTGACGAGGGCAGTCGACTCCTCGACGCCGGCCGGCTCGTCGGGGTTGCCCTCGGTGTCGATCCACTCCGAGTCGGCCATGGAACGCACGAAATAGGCCACGAGGGCGTCGACGTTGGTACGGTCCTCCATCTTTTCAAAGTAGTACTCCGGCATGTTCTCGGGGCCCTCGCAGCCGTTGCTGGGCACGTTGCTCGCCTGCTCGTAGGCATCTGTCGCCTCCTTTGCGAATCTCTGCCAGCCGTGATCGGGTTTTTCGTTTCGGTACGTCTGCGACGGAGCCTCTTGCTGGGCCGCTTGCTGTGCGCCCTCGTGCTGCCCGTTGACCGTCACCGCCGGGGGCCGAGGAGGCGGCGGCGTGGCCAGCCGCACCGAGCCGCCTTGCCGCTCTGGGACTTGTAAAGATATGCTGGGCCTCGCCGGCCGTGATCCGTCTTGGGGGATGTGAGCCTGCTGCTGTGTCTGGTGCGGCATCGACGTGGGAGGTGTCTGCGGCCCATTCATGCCAGGGTGGTTCGTTTGCAGGTAGCCGTTGTTCATCTGTTGGGAAGGACCGGCGGGCTTGGGGTCCCGTGCGTTTGTGGCTTGCGCGGGCGTCGTCCAGGACTGCATCGCAGGGCTGGATCCATCTACCGGGGTGCGCACCATCGGCGGCCTTCCTCGCTGTTTCCCACCAGAGTCGTTGCCTCCAGGCTTCCACGCCGAGGATACGTTCTTCGCTCCCCGTCTATGGTTGGAAGGCTTCGGCTTCGACGGCGTCATGGCCGACCGCGGCTCAAGGGCATCGTCCCAGAATGTGCCTCTTGACGTCGGAGTTGCGGCTGACTGAGGCCACCGGCTGAGCGGCGTTTGAAGGCTGTCGTTTTGTCCCCAGCTTCCCGCGTTCTGCGGCCGGGTTGGGTCCGCCGGCGTCGACGCGCGCGCATCGGGATGAGCCGACCAGGGCTGCAGTCCGTGCCGGTAGTCATCCACCGCAGACGACGGCGACAGACGCGGTCTCTGGGCAGGAGAGCCCGTCGCCTCGTCGCCCTCGGGCCTTTTGCGGCCCCGCTTGGGGCGGATGTGCGGCAGAAGGGCCCTCAGGGCCATGTCGTCTTCGACGGCGACGCCATCGCGGACAGGCCAGGCGATTGGGTTGGGGTCGGTGGGTATCTTGGTCCAGTAGTCGTTTGGTATCTCCATAAGATACTCGAAGAATGCCTTGACGTGCATCGAGTTCATCCATTTCTTGAGGCGAACCCCGTATTGCGCAATCTTCTGCGAGCTTTCATCCTTGCTGGGGTCCGGCGGCTCGACGCCCAGCATCGTCGTCAGCTCGGTCCACGTCTTGATGTCCTTGTCGTAAAACTTGCGGACGAGCTCGTAGATGGCAAACGGGTGAAAGGCCTTGCCGCCGCTCTTCGGCGGGTTGCGGAACGCCTCCCGCAGGCTCTCCGTGTCCGCGGCCAGGGACAGCGCCGGGTTGCAGTAGAAGACGAAGTTCACGTAGGCGTCCTCGATGGACTCGGCGGTGACGTCCCGCTCGGGGAGCGTCGGCCGCACGACGAAGCTACGAGCACCCTGGTCGGGCATGGCCACCACGGGGTCCCCGGCTTGCTGCTGCCGCCGCTGGCCCATGTCCTGGGGCGAGAGCATCGCGGGCGCGATGCTGGCCGTGTAAGCCCTCGGGCTCGGCTATCGATGCGTGGTGCGGGAACACGGGATGCGTCCCCGACGGCGCACCATCAGACGGCGGCCAGGGCGGTTAGAGAGATGGAGATGTGACGCGATCAAAGGGCCGGGCGAGTCCGTCAGACCGGCTTGGTTGGGGGTCGAAGTTGCATGTGAGCCAGATGGCGAGGTGTCGTTGAAGCCGTGAATGAAGTTGTAAATTAGGCCCGTGTGGCGCGGTGGAAAGCGGGCTAAATAAAGGGGTGCCGCGGCCCGCACTGTTTTGCGGTGACCGGCCGGCACCTGTATACAGTGTCTAGACACGGTTGGCAACTGTACGCGTCACATGTTCCCCCGATGATTAATAACACTAGTACTGCTTGGTACGGAGTACTTCGTACCTGGTACGGACTACGAGTGGATGCCCTCAGCATGACATCGTGTTGCAACTCCATGCAATGGGGCTCCGACACCAAGCCGTCGATGCTCTTCTCCCGGGCAGTGACGTCGCGCCGGATTGGAAATGGGATATTGCAGCCAAACTGCTTCGCGCTCGGAATAAGGTGCCTGCTTATACTCCGGCCGCGTCGCCTCCGCCCTGCCGCAGGCAGTTGGCGAATCGCGGGCGCTTCTGGTGACGTGACGGCCGCCCATGTGCATGCCATGCGCGATGAAGCGCGCCGAAGCCAACCTTGATTTGAAATCTAGAGTCTGCCGTGGAATGACGGTTGCGTGTATAAAGGCAGCATGCGACCCGCTGTCGAGGCTTGTCGATTTTGGTTGCCATCGCCTCACCAGCAGCTACGTTTGCTTCGTTTGCTTCGTTCCACAGCGTCATACGAGTGCAAGCACTTACACTCTCCTCGCAAGCAGCGCCAACCGGTATCAACCCGACAACACACGCGCATACGTCTCAGCGACGGCCTCGCTGCGCCTCCCAAACCACCTGACCACCATGGCCATCTCCTCCGCCGTCCCCCGCGGCGACGTCACCGCCTCCCTCAACTACTACAACCCCCCCGCCGACCAGTCCGCCACGCCCTTCAACTTCGTCGACACGCCCCCCCCCGGCCAGCCCCAGCGCAACTACTCCGACGCTGCCCACGACACCCGCATCCGCGACCTGCGCGGCCGCGACGCCGACTTCTCCCTCGACCGCGACGCCTTCCAGGTCCTCTCCGGCCTGCCGCCCTCCCTGGAGCCCGAGTTCGTCGACGAGGACAGCATCGCCCGCAACTACTACCCCGAGGTCGAGCGCCTGCTGCTCGACGCCATCCCCGGTGCCGGCCGCGTCCGCATCTTCGACCACACCATCCGCCGCGCCAACCGCAACGCCAGCCGCGAGCCCGTCATGCGCGTCCACATCGACCAGACCCCGTCCTCGGTCGCCAAGCGCGTGCGCCGATACTTCCCCGACGAGGCCGAGAAGCTTCTCCGGGGCCGGTACCGCATCGTCAACGTCTGGCGGCCGCTCAACAAGACGCCCGTCGAGTCCTTCCCCCTGGCCTTTGCCTCCACGTCCACCCTCGAGGACGCCGACGTCGTCGCCATCGAGCACCGCTACCCGGACGGCTACGTCGGCCAGACGGCCGCCATCAGGCACAACCCAGCCCAGAAGTGGTACTACCTCAGCGGCATGACGGGCAGCGAGCGCCTCCTGCTCGAGTGCTTCGACAGCGAGTCGCTCAAGCCCGGGTCCAAAGTCGGCGGCAGGACGCCTCACTCGGCCTTTGTCGACCCGAGGACGAGGGAAGACGCCGAGGGGCGCGAGAGCATCGAGGTGCGCGCCTTGGTCTTTGGTCCGTGAGTGGCTGGCTGGCTGGCTGTGAGAGCACGAGTGTATTCCGTCATGTAACACGCGAGACTTGAAACTGATTTGGGCAAGCCGAGTTGACGGTTGGTTGGCTTGGCGACGACGACGTCATGCTCCAACGGCCCATGGTAGCTGTAGACCTTGTGTAATTGAGAATCCCCGCGGCACGTCTATCAACCGCACGTATACCGGGCTGCCGGCCGGGCTCGCCATCGTGGTCCCCCTGGCCCGTCGGCCAAAGCAGACACATACGAGCTGCGTCGCCTCCAGCAAGAAAACATGGGGAACGAGAAAGGTAAAATAAACACTCCTGTTTTGTCCCCCGGAAGGGTATCCTTCGCGTCCCGACGGATGCCACACAAAAACACGACAAGTAATCCCTTCCGCCTCGCTCGTCGCAAATGCATGGTGCCAAAATACACCCACACGCAAACCACCGCAAACCACCGCAAACCACCACCTCTCTACGCCAGCAACCGCCGGGGCGTGCGCTCAAGACATGGCAAAACCCGACGCCGCGCTCGTCCTGTAAATGCAAACATGACATGGTTACCGGTGTGCTGCATACCAGCCTCAGTTTTTGCGCGTTTTGCCTCGGCTGCTGCCCGTCGCCTCCTGTCGGCTCATGGCCACGCCGCCGGCGCTGCTCTGCCGACTCATGGGTGCCGCGGCAACAGCTGGGAAATTCCGGGCCTGCCCCCGGACGGGCAGGCTCCGCGCGCTGCTACCGGGAGCGAGGCCGAGCGAGGCCTCAAAGGCCTCCGGGTCCTCGCGGGGGGCCCTTCCGAAGCCGACGTATTTTCCGGCTTGGTACGGAGTCGCGACGGCCTCGAACGTCTTGCGGATTCCCTTGGGGTTGTCCAGGTGGCTTCCCGGCTTGCGGCGCTGGTCGTACTGCTTGAGGGACGCAATGATCTGACAGTCGGCAAAGATGTCTGCGTCTGACAGCCCCTTTGGTACAATGGTGTCGCCCTTGTTAGGAGGCTTCATGTACTGGGTAGGCTGCGCCTGTGGCATCTTGGGCGCCTCGGTCCCGAAGCTGTGGAGCAGGTCCAGGTTGGAAGGGAGGTCGTAGTTCGAGACGCCTTCGATGCCGAGGACCCTGTCGTCCAGGAAGTTTTGGTTCGCCACCCCGCGGGTGCTTCTAGTGGCATGAGAGATCTGCCGCTCCATGACGGGGGCCGATGGCTGAGATTCGTTGTCCCCGTTGTCGTTGCTCTCGCCGTTGCCCGAGTCGCTGCTTTCGGGCGACGACGCGCCGCCCGTGATGCGGTGGCGTGTCATGTGCAGGTGAGCAGCCTGGGCCGCCGTGTTGTATTGCATCGACAGCTCCTTTTCAGTGAAGAGGCTGCCGATGCTGTAGACGGACCCTGCCTTCCTGGCTTCGGTGCGGGCTTTTTCCGACTGCCAAAATGGCGTCGTGTTGGTCGTGTCCAACGCTCGTCGCGCGGGCACGGGGGACCCATCGTCATCGCCGCCGTTGCGCTTCCGCTTCTTGGTATCCGGGTACGCGTTGTTGCTGTTCATGTCGGCGGCCGCGTCCTTGCGGTTGCGAGTCGAACGCTTTCCGGCCTGCCCACCAGGGCTACCCGGATTGGCAAGGCTGAACTGGGAAGGGTTGAGGATGAGCGCGTTGGTGTCGCTGATGTCGAACGCTTCCTTCTCGTTCTGCAGCCGGGCCTTTTTGTGGTTCATCTGGTTGATGAGGCGATCGCGCAGAGTGCTGTTGAGGAGCCCGTGCTCTCGCCTCGCCGTCTCGGCCTTGAACATAAACGTGTTCTTGTACTCTTGTACCTTGCGCGTGTATTCATTCTGCAAAGACACGGGCGGTTGGTTAGCGCAGGGGTTCGTGGGCAGTAGGGTGCGCGCCATTTCAATTCCCACCTTGGTTTGGGAGAGCTGGTAGTCGCGGGCTTCCATGACATCTTGGAAGTCCGTCATGAGCTGAGAAAACTGAACGCCCGTCATGTCCATGATGCTGCGGGCGTTCTCGGCGTGCAAAGCGGCACCCGTGGCCCGCTGGTGTTCTCGCTGGAGCTCGCCCGCCACCTCGAAGGCACCGGGGACGTAGGGGTCGAATTTCTGCAGCGTGTTCAGCTCGAACTGGATTCGCTGGAGCTGGTCGCGGTAGGCCGAGTCCTTGTCATGCTGGAACTTGTCGTGCAGGAGAGCAAGGCGTTCTATGACGGCCTGGCGTTTGCGGTCTCGCTTGGACTGCGACGCCGGAGGAGGTGAGCGTCGGTCGGCTCGGCCGCCGAGGGCGGAGGGCACGGCCGCGTCGCTCGCAGCCATTGCGCGTCGAACTGCAGAACACAGCGAGCGGGAAAGGAGAGGAGGGCTCCGAGATGGGTGACGGGCGTGCAAGAAGACGGGCACGGGCTGCAAGAGCGGAGGCCGTCCGTCGGGCGCTGGTCGAGACGCAGGCCGGACGGTCCTGTAGCAGGACAGCCGCGGGCAGGAGGACCGGCTCGGAATCCGCAGGGGCGGCGATGGCGGGAGAGCGGAAGACCGGGGGATCGTCCGCTCGCAGAAAGAGCTGCGCGGTGCGTGTGTGGCGACAAGAGAGCGTTGTCACGGCGTTGCAGAACATGTAACCTGGCGTTGAGCCGCGCGGGCTTCCAGGCCTCTAGGCCTCTGCCAGCCGCCGCATGACCTAATGCATCTGCCCACCGCCTGCAGGGCTGGCGCCTGTGATTGGCTGCGCGTCCCCCGGTGGTGCCGGCAGCGGCAGACCAGCATCGTCGGACCAGCATCGTCGGACCAGCATCGTCGGACCAGCATCGTGCCCAGTGCGCACGGCTGCCTCGGCCTGGGATGCTGCATATTACTCGTCTTCCATATATCCACTTCAATTACAAGCCGGCGCAATGGCGTCTAGAGCCCGCTCCGCAGCTTCTGCAGTTGGCTCATCAGGCCAAATCCACCCGGCAACGCACTCGAGTCCTCCGCTGTCCTCGTGTCCCTCGTCAGGCCCGCCCTCCTGGCCGCCTGCTCCATCTCCCGCATCAGCTCGCGATGCCTGTCCTCGACCATCTTCGCCAAGCTCTCGATGAACCTATTCCTACCCTTCTCTTCCGCCGTCCCCCTCCACACGCTCGCCAGCTCCTTGAGGCCCTCGATCCTGCTGGCTGCCTTTTCGATTCCCTGCACGGCGTCCTCGCCCCCGTGCAGCAGCCCCGAGATCTCGTCGCGTAGTTCCCCGAGCACCTGCTGGCCCTTTTCCTCGGAGCTCTGCTGCTGGGAGCCCGGCTCTGGTGCCGATACGGACAGGAATGAGGAGCTGACGGAGAGCTCCGACGGGGGGAAGGTAAAGTCCATGGCGTCGCCAAAGGTCTTGATGACGGTTTCCAGGCGTGATCGCACCACCGTCAGGGTCTGTAGTTGCTTGATGTGCGGCGGGTCCTCCGCGCCACCGCCAAAGGCGCCACCTGTCGTCTCCATTGCCACCCCGGCGGCTGTCTTGCCGTCCCCGTGGCCCTTTGCGGCGGCCATGCTCTTTGCGTCGCCTTCCTGCTGCCGCAGTCCGCCGGGGACAAACTGCTTGATGTCGTCCTGCAGCGTCTCGTTCAACGTCTCCGCGAGACTCAACGTCTCGCCCCGGAGCAGTTCCACCTCGTACGCCAGCCGACTGCCGCTCCTCAAGATGTCGTCGGTCAGCTGCGTCAGCGTGTTGGACAGCCTCGTGGTCTGCGCGTTGAGCTGCGAGAGCATAGTCTGAGCTCGAGCCGAGAGCTCAGCCAGGGATACAGCCTCGGATCCTCCCTGGCTCGGCCCTTGCCTCTGCGCGAGCGGCGGTAAGGAGGCATTGAGGAACGCTGCCGGGTCAAACGACGGGTTTAGGAAGTCCTGGAGGAACTCATCCGCCGTGTGGCTAGATCTTGGCTGGATAACCTGCCGGGACTGTTTCCGGGCGTGGCGGTTGCGCAATGATGCGGAAGCGCTGCCGTTCGTCCGCCGACGGGTGTGCTTCAGCTCCGATGCCATGTTTGAGGTCCGAGTTCCATTCGCGCCCCTCGAGGTGACATCAGATACAATATCTGGCAATACCGGTGGACATGGAGTTTGTGTATTGTGCCGAGGGCGTTGGGCAATGGGGAGACGGGTCGAAACGTAAGGATGGAAGGCTGGTGCGACAGCCGATGATGAACCGACGGCGACTTCATGGGCATCCGCCATCACTCACACGACCCATCATCCCATCCCATCCATCACTCGACCAACTCTCTAAAACAGGCCTCCCCTTCATCGTGCCAGTCACTGAAGGCGAGACATGGGCGACACGGAAGAGGAAATGCGTATTGACCCGTCGAGAGCCCAGGTTCTCACCTCCCAGCTTGGGTCCGTGAGGGACCGTGTCGCTGCCTTGGCCAACGGACGAAGTGTAATGGGAATCTCCCTTTTTATGTGCAGAGTTGCTCACCGACGGCAGGTTCGGCTTGTGGCAGTCTCAAAACTGAAGCCGGCCAACGATATCCTGGCCCTGCATCGGGAGCCTGCAAGCCACGCTCACTTTGGCGAAAACTATGCCCAGGAACTGAGTCAAAAGGCCGACCTATTGCCCCAGACGATTCGGTGGCACTTCATCGGCGGCCTGCAGTCTGGTCCGAGAACCCTCGTCATGTATGCTCCCGTATATACGAGACATCTAACGGTTGCGCAGGACACTGCAAAAGCCTCGCCAAGATCCCCAACCTCTTCTGCGTGTCCAGCGTCGACACCACCAAGAAAGCCCAGCTCCTCAACACCGCGCGCACAGCCCTCCTCTCCTCGAGCCCTTCTAGCCCCAAGCTCTCCGTCCACGTCCAGGTCAACACGTCTGGTGAGGACGCCAAGTCCGGCTGCGCGCCCGGCGCCGACACCGTCGCCCTCTGCCGCGAGATCCTCGACAGGTGCCCCAGCCTGCACCTGCTGGGCCTCATGACCATTGGCGCCATCGCCCGCAGCAAGACCACCACCGCGGACAACGAGAACGAGGACTTCGTGGCGCTGAGGGAGCAGCGCGACGTGGTGGCCAAGGAGCTGGGCCTGGCCGAGGATAGACTGGAGCTGAGCATGGGCATGAGCGAGGACTTTCAGGGCGCCATTGCCATGGGCAGTGGTGAAGTGAGGGTGGGCAGCACCATTTTCGGCCAACGACCAGCAAAGGCAGATGCCAAGATTAAGGAATGACAGCAGACAAAATCCTGCTAGAATTAGTTTCCGATACGAACCGTCGTTGACGGGCTGTCCGACATTGCCTCTCGTAGAGTGACGTTGACGGCTCATTCGCGACTTGAGTTCCGTTTCATATTACTCGCTACCATTCACGCTGCCTGCCACCTTAAATAACACAACAGTCCAATCGGACAAGACACTGTGGTATCAACCGCCTACCGTAATGGAGCGAGCAAAAGCGTCTTCCTCCTTCGCCCAGGCACATGCATCTTAGATCCCCCTTTTCTGGCAAACCACATCGATGCGGTTTGCCACTCTTCGCAGTCAGAGTCATAGTAGAGTGCTCAATCGGTCTTTGACACTCCACCTCCTTCAAACGCCAGTATGCTTCCGTACCCGCCCAGTTAATCTCGTTCCACATATGCGTGAATAAATTGTCAGTCAGAACCCCTAGTGGCCATTATTGGTTGACCATGACGTTGCCAAACGCATCTGAGATTTCTTCCCGGGACGGAGGTTCACGGTGTTCCGGTGCGGTCGACTTTCCAAAGGAGAGTCGCTCTTGCATAAGTTTCAACAGCACAGCCGGTACGGACTCGTCGGTTGCTCGGATAGTCATCCGAATCATCTGGAGCTTCGCATTAGTGCCGGCACCTATTATGCTGTCGTTCAAGCCGCTGCTTACCTGGCTAGCGTAGTTGGGCTCCAGTCTCAAGAGACAGCCAAACTTGCCTCCTTCTGATGTGTGGAGGACGCTGGCTCCCACCAGGTTCTTGGGGTTGGGGTCTACCTTGTCCAGCAGACGCCATCTGAACCCTTCAACCGTCGAGGCGATGAACTGCTCCGTGATTTCCCTTCCGTTGCTCTTCCCTGGAGATAGCCCAAAGATTGCTTGAGCCTCGCGAGTGCCGGCTCCGATCTGCTTCCATCTCTTGAAGAAATCCTCGGCCGTGAGCTCTGCCGGATCCATGAACTTGTGTGCGGCCACGGGAACCTTGAGGGTGAGAGCTTGGAGGGCACCGGCAAGGTAGCTGACCCGAATGGTCGGGCTCCTCTCAAAGACCTTCTTCGCTTCAAACATGGTCACCTGCTGAGACTGTCCTCCTGGAACAATGGTGCTATCGGGGAGCGCCTTCACATCCCAGGTGACTCTGCCCTTCTCGCTCTCGTCCAGATCCAAAGTTGTGGTAAAGGAGGTCATCGGTCCGGGAGACTTGTTGGTGAAGTAGGCAATTAGGCAAGCAATCTGCCCGCGGTATTCGGAACGTATGCCGATTTGAACTTGGCCGTCTTCGTAGAGCACACCGTCGGCCCTCAGCATGAGTCTGTCGTAGCCCTTCTCCCATCCAGGTGACAGATGCGCAGCACTCGCGAGGTTGGGCGCTTTCAGCATCTTTGGCTCAGCTGGGGTGAGAGCATTCATATCCAATCCGGCGAGGTCGGAGACGCCATTCACATGGCCGCCGATCGCACCATTTGCCTTGCCGCCGTTGAGGGGCACGGCTGAGCTGAAAGTTCTCTTAAGCCCTCCAGCCTTTGCCATGCCAAGCTCGGTTCCATCGGCATTGGCGTCTTTGCCTCCCACGACCCACGTCCGCCTGTCGCTAGTGTTGGCATGCTTCTGGTGTAGCCTGGATAGGAGTGCAGATTCTCTCTCCGGGAAGGGTGGCATTTCGTCACAGACAGTTCTCAGGAGATCATCGGTAGGCATCCTTGAAAGAGTGAGGTACTCGCAGGCCCTCTGTTGCATCTCCGAGTCCAGGGTGTGGCTGTAAACTTCAAAGGTGTGAAGGAGTTGCGGCTTGATTTCAGGAAACAAGTTGACAAACTTGATGAAGCACGAGAGGATCATCGCGCGTGTGGCGGCAGAGCAGGCGCCAAGTTTCCCCTGGAGAGCCATGAACTGCTCAATCGGGCTGCAGCGAGGCTGGTCGGCAACCAGATGGCCAAACTCGCCGAGGATGTAGGCTCCAATCTTGACCAGCGTTTCGTGACAGTGGTCTGACTTGATGTGCTGCAGGACGTTCTGCGCCGCATAGACTTGGAGCTCCTCGTTGTTGGTCACAATCTGGATGACACGCTGCCAGACCTCATCGCTGACGTGATCTCCGGCCATTGCAATGAGACGCAGAGATATGTCAACATACCACTGCACATCGGTCGCGTACTTTTCCGTGAGAATGGCAATCTTGAGCACCATCTCTTCGCGAATCGCAAAGTCTGCGTTTTGCAAGTACTGCAGCAGCTCGCCCACGATGACCTGCGCGTTCGCGGAGTCGCACATGCTGTAAAGGAGGTCCAATCCTTTTCTGCGCACACTGATGTCTCGGTCTTTCAGGGATCCCAGGATGACGTCTTGATGCTGCTTAATAGGGCCGAGGGTTTCTGATCTTGCGGCCAGGTGTGTCATTGCCTCCAAGCCAAGATATCGCACGTTGGTCTCCCGGCTCTGGATGAAGCGGCCAAGGCGAGATGAGATCTGCTTCACGAGCGCATGCTCGGTGTCCAGGTGGATGATGAGGTTGATGGCCTCAAAGAGAACGGCGTTTTGGGCGTTGTTCTGCTGGACATTCTTGTTGGCCTCCATGGCAAGGTTCAGGATCTTCTCCAGGGATTCTCGGATCATCTGCCGGACGTGGGTGTCGTCTAGAGCGTACGGTTACTTGGAGATCCATCATTTCGGGGTTAGTCAAACTTACCAGAGGGAGCAAAGTATTGCAGGAGCCTGAGAAGCTTGACTTGAAGCCAGGGGCAGGGGACCTTGTAGTAGAGGTAGTCGGTGGTGTACTCTCCGTCGATGATGATACGTTTCAGCCTCGCCGCAGCTTTTGTGTAGGCCCCCTTGTACTGCTCAAGGTTGTCCTGCGCCAGCGCCATCACCAGGGACGTCACGGAGAGTCCGACACCGAGATCAGCGTCGTCCATAAGGTGGATGATCCGCTCCGCCCACTGAGGTGACACAATGTCGGGATACTTCCGATAGAGCCGGAGCAATGTCAGGGCAGCCTTCTTTTTGACGAAGGACTTGGATGTTCTGCAGCATAATTAGAGCCGTTCGCTGCGATGCCGGGCCGCACACTTACGGCGAAATAAGCAGCCTGTGCACCTCTCCACTCAACGCCTCTCCCATTTCCCGGCCTCCCACGTTTGCAATCGCATGCAGGGCGAGACAATTGAACAGTTCATTGTGATCCAGGAGGTCCTTTCGGATGCTGTTGACCACAAGGTGCAGCAGCTCGTGCTTTTCGTGGAGGAAGAGGGTCATGGCCAAATATCCAATCTGTTTTTCAGAGTATTTGTTGGCCGAAATAAGGTTCACGGCCTCGAGGTGTCCAAAGTCGACGTCCCATCCCAGTATGTAGATGTACAGCAGCTTGCAAACGTATTTCTTCTTGTGGTAGCCACTGAGGTTGCCGTCCTTGAACTTTTGGCGGATGTTGGCCAGCTCCTTGTTAATTCTCTTCTCCTCGAGTTCACGGGCGCGGGCATTTCTCAGATCGGCAATGAATTGAACGAGGCCGCGCATATTAGCATTACTGTTGCTCGAGCGGCCGAGGAAGCCGGATCCTGAAGTCGACATTGCGGCGGCGTCCAGTGGGACCTTGATCCCCTGTAAGGTGTCGACTACCTTCAAGGCAAGCTTCAGCGTTGACGCGGGGAGCCGTAGCAGACTTATTCTAGCACCTGCGCCTAGCAGATCGATCGCATAGTCGAGCGGGGAGGGCAGGCCAGCTCAGAGAGCCTTCATCGACAGGCGTCGTCGTCGTCGTCGTCGTCGTCGTTCGATCGTGTGAGCGCGGGCGCGGGCGCGGGCGGGTCGGACGGAGGTTGTGGATGAAGCGGAACGTCCCAGCCAACAGCGGTTGCGCATGCAGATGGCCACGGTTGACAGAAACAAATCGGCGTCGAAAAGCTTCCGCCGATGCGAATGTCGAGTTCCGGCCCGAAGCGGAGATGGAGATGGAGATGGAGATGGAGATGAGGCCCATCCCCTTCACCGGCCATCAGCGGTCCAGTGGCAAGCCGCCCGCGGCGCTAGCCGCGCTAGCGGCGCGGGACTGGTTAGTCCGTGCACCGACGCCGCTCTTGGTGTCCGCGAACTTCACGTCCAACATTGTCTATAAACGCGCTCTGCAGACTAGCATGTGATGTCAGCATGCGCGAGGCCGGCCTCAGCAATGGGCAAGGGCTGGCAGAGGTTGTCCCTGCTCGGCAGACCCTCCCCAGCCATCAATAGCCGCCGAACATATGCGGTCCTGGCGGGCGGAGCTCCGCGAATCCAAGTCTTCAATCGACGGACAAAATGGCTCCAGAAGGAGCGCGCGGCGTCCAATCCCGAAGAGAGCTGTCAAGCAGACTACCTGAAGGATGAAGTCGCCTTGAGGCTCTCGGAGCGGTTGCTTGTGAGGCTGCCTCCTGCGGACCGTGTTGATTGCCACGCGGCTGACCTGGATGCAGGATATAAATCGACCCTTCCCCAAAGTCCTTGACCTGGGCGCCAACTCGTGCAACATCGCACGAGCCCTGGTCCAAGGGCACCCAGATCTCGACCCTTCCAAGCCCGCGTCTCCGCCAGTGGCTACTCGAATATCCGAACTCGTTGCCGCGGAATCATCAGAGACCCTCCTATACCGCGATGCCGACCACGACTTCAACAAGCAACTCAGCATCACCCGACATGTCTTGGAGGATGAAGAGACAATTCCATTCGAGGCCGAGTCCTTTGATTTGGTCTTGAGCTCTCTCAGCATGCACTGGATCAACGACCTCCCTGGCATCCTGACCCAGATCAACCACGTCCTAAAGCCCGATTGTCCGTTCATCGGAGCAATGCTTGGTGGTGACACGCTTTTCGAGCTGCGGACATCCCTTCAGCTTGCGGAACAGGAGAGGAGAGGCGGCCTATCCCCCCATGTGTCCCCGCTGGCGGACGTGAGGGATGTTGGTGGTCTGCTCCAAAAGGCGGGCTTCAAGATGTTGACGGTGGACGTCGACGACATCATCGTCGACTACCCCGATACGTTTGCTTTGATGCAAGACCTGCAAGCCATGGGCGAGAGCAATGCGACTCTGGGCAGAGAGATGGGCCCTATCCGAAGAGACGTTCTCCTCGCCAACGAAGCCATATATAGGGAGCTCCATGGCAACCCTGACGGCTCTATCCCTGCGACGTTCAGAATCATCTATATGATTGGCTGGCGCGAAGGCGCGAACCAGTCAAAGCCTCTTGCGAGAGGCACTGGAGAGGTGAACCTGAAGGATATCTTGGAGAAGACATAGCCGTGCAATACCGGCAGGATGACCACGTTGTCGTGTACCAGGTAGGATAATCATGGATCGCCAATCGTGGCTCCAATGTTTAGTTATTTGTCTTGTGTAATCATCGACGTATAGTAAGCCGGTCCCTCTAAACCCTTCGCCAGTCCGTCATGGTCCGTCCAATGGAGCCCAGCCCAGCCACCTCCACGAGCTTCTCGTGCCAGCTCAATAGCACGCTCATGGAACCCGACGCCGGCTCGTTTGATACTCCTGGCCGCGAGCCGATTTGGCTAAAGCCGCCGGTGGGTTGTGGGGTGACCCTTGAGGGCGTCTTCGAAGCGCCTCCGGGGTGTCCCACAGCCATTCCCTTGTAGCTGCCATCGCACATGGTTAGCTTGAGGATGATGCTCGAGAACCGAGAAAACCTACATGTACTTCATAAGCACGTCCAGGCACTCGTTGCCGCCGGGTGATTCGTAGATGCCCTTGAGCAAGGGGTTCATGTCGCTCGCTTTGATGGACTGCAGGACCTCGATGATCGTTTGCAGGTGCGCCTCCTAAGTTTTGCAACCCAATGTCAGCCACAGCTCGCGCAACGTTGCGCTGCCACGCTCCACGCGACACACGCACCTTTGCTTCGTCCGTCCCGTTGTAAACCGGTGTCTCCAGGCACCCCCTCAGAGCACCCTCGGCATCGCCTCCTCTCAGCAGCTGCCTGACTTGGCCCGAAAGCTGGCGCACTTCGGCCTCGGTGATTTCTGGTTGGGGGGGGTGCAGGGTCGAGGTGTCGAAGTTGACGCTCGAGTCCTCGGCCAGGGCATCGATGTTGATTATGCGCCAGGCGTCGCTCAGCGACGCGCTGGTGTGCTGTTGGATAATTGACATTGTGCGTTTCGTTATATGGGGTGCTCCGACTTTGCCGATGAGCAGATGTTGTGCGGTGGGAGGTGCGTCACGGATGGCGGGGGGGGTTGAGGCTGCCTTGGACGACGCTGCCAGTGGGGCCGGAAGCGCAAGCTGCTAGCAAAGTACAGGAAAACTGTCTTCATTGGCGATTTCTACAGGTACCGTCTTAACAGCACCCGGATGGATTGTGGTCTGTATAATCGACCGTATCTAACGACGTCAAGTGGTTGGCGATTACCGTGCTAGTTTAGCAGCCGTTTGTGGTCCAACTGTATAGCTGCACTGTGTTTCCTTGCGGCTGAGCGGCAGTCCGTATACTTCGTACGGTGCCTCGGTACTGTTGTTCTTCAAGCTGTCACGCCTATGGGACTCTGCGGACCACGGTGATGGGTTTGTCCAAATACAGTGATTCAGCAGCAAAGGACGTGCCGTTGTCGCTCCCCAACTCAACTCTGTAGAATCAATATCCCGCATCTAAACATGTATATTCCATGTCACCTCGGGAATGGCAGCGCTCCTCAAGACGCCGACGTTCTGGAACATGCCTACCCTATAGCCCCTTGACATGAATCGAACAGATGAAGCAGGAGAACTCTATGTGCCACGCAGGCTTGAAACAGCAAGGAACTTGTGTTCCGATCGGTGGACTTTTCTGTCGCTTCAGCCAGACTGTCTGTCAGGAAGCTCCATCTGCCAGGTTACCCTAAGCATGCCACAACCGCTTATTTCCGCGCCAGCGCACATACTCTCTACGCGTCTGGTTGGCCGAACCTCGATGCTGAAGTTTCTTTGCGCCGCTGCTTCTTTGCGCCGCTGCATCGCCATTCAGCAAAGGTCGAGGCTCTTTACACCGCCAACACTTACACCAGCTCCTTGCCGTTCAGCGCAGCAGAAAGCCATGGCCTTGAGGGTACGAGCAACGGCACCGTGCTGCGGTTTAGACTCCCGGCTCTGGTCAGCCTGTCAAGCCTCCAAACGAGACTCAAACACGCAAGCCTTGGTATCAAAACTGGAACCGGCAAGCCTTGGTATCAGAACTGGAACCGGCAAGCACCGCTGCCGCCGAAAAGAAGCACGAAATACTCGTAATCTCTCGCAAACCACAAGAGACGCCGTGGCGGCATGGTTCAAAGGTGAGTTTGGGTTGATGCAGCAAGTGGTCTTCTGGCCACTAGCTTGCTTACTCGTCCCCACTACCTGGCTGCGGCAAGCCGTTTTGGGACATTAAAGGATGGAAAATTTAAGATTAACGATGCAAATGGCATAAGAGGCTGCACGGCGGAAGTTTTCCCCGGCGGCACACGAGGCGGGCTTTCCCCTACGAGTAACGATGGATGACCTGGGTTGCTGGACAACGCGGAATGACGGGTCCACCGACCGGCCCATCTATCGTACACGAACCCTGCCGGCGCGCGATCCCCTTGGTGTGCGTGATGGAGCAATGTCAGATCCCGGATCCTCTCTGATATCTGATCGGACGGTTACGAGGCTACGCCGCATCTACGAGGCACGAGTCCTCGTGAGAGCGAAATAATACTCCGCGGCTGGCACGAATGGCCGCCCTACCGATGCGGGACCTCTGCACCGGCTCTACAGAGCACCACTTGGAACAGCCTGTGGCAATGATTCATCTGAACCTCAAGCCGGCATGTTTGTCGGCGCAACCAAACCTTGCAAAACCTTCTCACGGAGCTGTCGATTGCCCAAGCGAGTCAAGCCAGACCCTGTTTCGGCCCCTGGGAATCGCCGACGGGCGCTCTTACGGAGACCGGGACTGAGGGCCGGGCGCCCCTACAATAACAAGCCCTTCGCCGTCCAGCGGGTCACCGTCCGGAACCTGGATGCCGTCACGAATCAGTGTTTTCCGTGCAACCCAGCTGCACGCCTTGCCGCCGCTGGTGGCTGGAGCTGGCAAAGTTCCTACGTAACCCTGCCCGGCTGGCCTCGTGCTGCTCCCGGTCCATCCCGTGGGATCCCTCCCCTGGCAGGCAAGGCGATGCGGAAGCCGGGGCAACGGAAGCGGGGCCTGAATCCAAATCGACGACGGAGGCCTGTGCAAAATACCTACTGTCACATGATGGCCATGGGGCCACACAAAGAACCGCCCTGATGCGAGTCGCCCGCGACTGCGACATGGGATGGGCAACGAGTATATCCTGGCGGCTTCATACTTTGTCAGAGCACAAATTGGCCGTGTTTCAACATGTCAATTGATATCTGAAGGGATACGCCGTACAGGTGCCATAACGTGGGCGTCACTGACTCACAAGCGCAAGCCACACACCTGCTAATATCGCAAGCCTGGCTCGGTGAGGCGGCTCACCACGTGTTGCGAAGTACCGGAGTTTTGTACTTCTTCGCGTACCACGTACTTGTTGTACGGATACGGGGCAATTATCTCCTGTGCTCGGTGCACCATGAGCACATCTGCGGCATAGCGATGAAGCAAAAGCCAATTTGTGCTGTCGAGCATTCAGCAGCCAGGACGGGCGGAAACTCGGAAGCCCAGGCCGGGTTCGTTGAGCGAACAGTACTGGTGCGGGAACAGGGGACCCTTGCGCCATTCCGTAGGCTCCAGGCCCTTGTTGGGAACCCTGCATGCGGACCATGCCGTCTATGGCTTCTAGAAGACTTCCTTGGGCCCCCCTCGCCCACGGCGGAACGCCACGCGCGCCGGCGGACAAATTCGCCTCGACGCGCCAAGAGTCCCTCAGGAGCTTTCCGGCGAGACTGACATTTGCGAAAACCCCGGCCTCTCGATGCCCAACCTCCCAATGGTGGCACAACCGTGATGCCCTGTGCCTTTGTTGGTTTGCGCCATGGACATGGGGGCGTGTCCGCGTGTCCGCGTGTCCGCAGAAGCCCCCTTCTTACGTACCTTGGGCGCGGGCGTCCGGGGTACAGGGCAGAATGCAAACACCAACTTAACGCCGGGGCATTTTTTTGCCGGCACCTGCTGCGCCACGAGATGAGAAGAGCTCGCCTCTCGACGGCCGCCGCCGAGTCGGGCCTACCACTACAGGCAGTCTCGGAAACATTGATGAGGCTGATACAGGTTGTGGCGGTATCACCAGGCCCCGTCTTGAGGTCTGCATGCAGTTGCCTCGAGGCGAGGTGACCTCACCGTAGCAACAGTGAGTTTCACCAGCATATCGAAAATGACTGCCCTCAGTGCTCGCAGAGTCAAGGTTGTGGGTTTGTCTGAGCCCGTTTGGCCAAGACACATATGACACGAGGTAGGAGAGGATGCCGTGGTGACGGCCTCGGATGCGATTCCTGCCTCAGATACGAAGTACCAACACCTAGTGTACTTCTCAGCAGCGCAGAAACCTATTGGCTGCTCGGCTCTCGCACGGGGTGCATATGGCCCACGTGACAAACCGGCTAGAATGGGATACGGGCGTTTCGTTCTACGCCGGCGGGTCCTTCAAGGTGTGGTTCGAGTGGATCCCTACCCAGTAACCGCATGCAACTACTCCATAACTCGTGCTTCACCGACTGCTAGCTTGATGCGGGCGACCAGATCGTCGGCCGTCGCCGCCTTCGAGAACCTGAGCCCTTCGCCAACCTGAGCCCTTCGCCAACCCCCGTCGACCCCTCTGCCAGACCAACGCCGAGTGGGTCGCCAAGGTCCAGTTTCGCGGGCAGCTCGCACCATTGGCCAACTTTGGCAACATCACCTTCACCGGCACCTCTGCCTCGGGCTCGAGCGGCACCGTCAAGCCCAGCGGCGCCTCCATCGTCGGCCTCGTCGACGAGAGCAGCAGCCTTCAGGCCAACTGCCAGGCCAACTGCGGCGCCTCTGGCGACGACCTTGGCTGCAACTACGTTGGTAACTAGACAGCATCGTGTTCTCAACGACGGCGCAATGTTCCTCGTCCCTCTCTACCGTGAATGCTCTGCCTGGTTGTCCGAGTGGTTCGAGTGCATGGGTCGTGCATTCCGGGTCGTACGAGTATATCGGCGCTGAAAAGAAGCGTGGCTATTGGCGTGAGGGTTAATAAGACCCGTTTCTTCTATAATTAGTCCACGGCGGTGCCACCATGTGGTTGTCGCGTGGTTCTGCACCGAGCACGACGGCATCCTCCCAATCCAGGGGGTTGGCTGGCAACGCAAGAATGGCCGCGGCTGTCGTCAACCTCCCTGCGGTAGGGCTTTCAGCAGCATGCGCTTGCACTCGGTAGCGTGTCATTTCAGTCCTGCCCTCGGTTGTACACCCTCGTCATGAAACCTTATGCCCGACAGGCATGAGAATGGAGCACCGCCATCAACGGCGCGCTGGGTGGTGGGGTTCGCCCTGGACGCAAGGCCCCACTGGCATGGAAACGTGGACCGACCATGGCGCATTACAAGAATAACAACAATAGAAGCTGTGCCTCCTCGTACGATGGGAAAACACACGCATTGTTGGCCCTAGTGGCCGTCGAGACGCGGAGAGTCGTTTGTGGTGGCAGTTGCCAGCCTATCCGCAATGGTGGGTTCGCTGCGCAGCCCCAAGCCAACGCAGGGGGCGAGTCAAGAGCCATGGGCAGCCACGGCGTGAGGTGTTGACAGGGTCGCAAGGGCCTGTCCGATATCCTGCGCGCTTGCTACCCTGCCTGATTGCCGGGGTCGCTGTGGGCTCTGGACTGGGAATCCGAGCGGCCGGGACGAAAGGCGTGCACTGAGCGCGCTGAACGGCCAGCATCAGCTGCCGCCGTATGTTGTGGCTGCCGGATGCTCTACGAGTAGGGGACTTCGGACCGTGCGCCTTTCCGGTCCATGGGCCCGCCACAGCACACGCAAGGTTGGCCTGGCCGGCACGACTGTCGGACAAACAGCCAAAGGCTTGCCGCCATGCCTGGCGTTGGGGAGAAGAGGCCGTATACCCGTTAGGAGATGAGACAGACGGCTGTCGCCCCGGCGCAGCCGGCACCCGCGACCGCGACGACGGGTACGAAGCAGACGGGCCGGCGTATTATTAAACGAGCTAACCAGATGGGACGGGAGAGAAGCGGCTGCACGCACCCCTCGACCTGGGGCGAGGAAAGAGAGGGACGGATGGCCGATGGATAGACGGGCTGTGATGCGGCGCACCACAGCTTGCACAACGACGCTCGCATTGAGCTGCGCCGTCACTTCCAGGTTCCCTGCAAACCGGCGACGCCGACGGGAGAAGCGAAGGAGACGAAGCCGACGGCGGACCGTGGCCCAGCGCCAGCCGGCCGTCCGGACGGATGACTTTTCTCTCGCACGCACCACCACGAAGCGCATTGGTGGTTGCCAACGGCATGCCAGCGAGAACCAGTCTTGTCAGCCGCTAAGCCTCTGGGCCACTCTAGAAGCCCCAAAAAGAAACACTCAGGCCCCCTGTCCAAGCGGCCCAACTCTCTGGGGAGAGTCAGGACTCAGGAGGGCGCTTGCCCTGTTTGGGGGGCCGTTTGGCAAAACCGGAATAGCCACCCCCCCCAGAACGTGCGTCATGGACCCCCTAACCTGCTTAGCCCGTTGCCTGGCGCACCCCGTGTCTCGGTACCTGCGGGGGAGCTCTACCCCAGTGGAGCGGGCGCCGGAGCGCAGGTACAGCGCGGTACCCCGACGCGGCAGCTTCGAGGACGAGAAAAGGCCAGCAGCAGCAGCGCCAGCATCGGCGCCACCAGGGCGTGCTGCTGCTCCCCTTCTGCTTTCGTTGGTACCTTACCGCCGGGCTGGACCAGGGGTCCTCCGCCCACCTCAGTGCGTGGCCATGCCTCCTTTTATTCGTTCATTCCCCGGGCAGGGTCTAGGACGGGAGAAATTTCCCAGCGCCCTGGGCCGCCAGCCACGATGAATTTTTTCGGGTTGCGGCTGTCCAGCGCCTCCTCCGGGTGCGAAGTACGGACGCCTCGTACAGGCCGTGTGCGCGACGTGTTTGCTTTGCCGTGTCGCTCGTACCTTACTTGTACCTTGCAGCAGGACCATTCGTGCGGCAAGTCCAGGCAAGTCCAGGCAGGCAGGTCCAGGCAGGCAGGTCCAGGCAGGCAGGTCCAGGCAGGTCCAGGCAGGCAAACTCCAGTCCCAGTCCCCGCCGGGCCAGCAGAGCAGGGCCGGAAGGCGGGACCCCCCTTCCTTCCTCCTTCCTTCCCCCTGGCTTAGTACGAAAAGGCGAGGTGACGGTTGGCTGGGTCCGTCCGTTCTTTCCTCACCTCATGTTGGGTTGCCTGCCAGTGTGTCTGTGCCTGTACAAAAGCGCCCTGCTCCCACTAGCTCCTCCTCCCTCTGATTCCTTCCCTCTCCCCATCGTCCGCCGCCTCGGCTCCTTTCACTCTTCCTTCCCGGCTTGTTTGCTTGCTTGCTTGCGCGCCTGCTCATTCCCTCGCCTATTGTCGCGATATACTCGTACCGCCTAATAATCGTCCATCACGTCTCGCCCCTGTGCGCCAGACAACCCAGCGCCGTCGACCTCTAACCGGCCCACTCGCCTGCTTCGCACCGGCAGGCGCCACACGCCTATTCAACTCCCGTCCCCAGCGACATCCGTCTGCGCCGGACTGACGTACTGGTACCGTCGCGCGACACGTTCACCACGTCCAAGTCGCCCAACCAAGTCGGCCCGGCCAACTCTTCAACAGCTTCCGACTGCCTCGGCTCCTATCCGTCGCAGCAGCAGCAACAACGCCAGCGCAGCACTCCACGCGACAAGATCGCCTCGCGCACAGGGAACCTCCCGCCGCGCACCTGCCGACGCTTCAACTATAAAATTCTCCTGCCGGCAGCCTGTCACCCAGCCGAGAATCCTTCCTCTTGTACAACAAGCCGCCTGCGACAGCATCTCGCCTCGTGTAACGCCTTTCCAACGCTTCGGTGCCGAATTACTTCGCCTTGTTGACCACGACCTGCTCTGCCTAAGCTGCGCCTCCGAAACAGCCCAATATTATTGGCGACGGCTCGCAACCTGGCCGCCAATTTGGCCCCCCGCCTCCATACCAATCCGCTTCCGCTGCCTGTCCCAGGGCAAGCTTCTTTTTACCTCGGTCGCACCACAACACCTGATCTGGTGAGTCACTGTCGCTTGATTTTGTTTTCTACCCGCTGGCCTCGCCTTTCTTTGCCGCACTCGTCGCCTCGCCCAGTTCTTTGTCTTGATTGCCTTTTTTCTGGTTGTTCCGTGGTCACGTATAAGAGCCGGCGCTTGGGCGCCGCATTGCCTAGTCACAGTGGCACCTCGGCTAACTAAGCATCTCGACTTACAGTACAGCACACGCGCATCTCCCGCACACCACGACTTCCATTACGATGATACATCAAAACTCGAGCCTTTGCAACATGGGCCGCGGTGCATATGACACGACGGGTGTTCCCAAGCCGCCGCCGAAGCCCGCGCCGCGGTAATGCACTCGTCAATGTGCAACGGCAGAACGGCATGTGTGACGTGCGTTAACGCACTCCAACCTCGACCGGTCTCTCGGCCACTTGTACTCTTCTCTTCTGGCCTCGACGGTCTTCGAGTGTACCACCACTGTATAATGCTTTCCGATACGACCTTTCTTAATTCGCCTTCCTGTCGACTTGTATACACTACGGCTCGGAGCCACCTCTTGCGTATCAGCAGCAAGAACACCGGGAAACTGTTCGCCCAAGGACTCCCATGTTTTGGTATTTCCGGTACACGCGGGGGACTGTTTGCTTTATTTCCTCTTTACGGCGGTTGATTCACGGTGTTCAATCATAGACGGGGAATCTCAGGGAACATGATTTTTTTGTTTTTCCTTTTCCGATCTCTCTCCCTTTTTTTTTTTTTTTTTTTTTT
>NRSZ01000968.1:25632-55947 GCA_002901185.1 Tolypocladium capitatum
TTCCTTTGTTGCTTTTTGCCGAGGACATCTTTTCTCGTCACATTTCATCTTTTCGCGCCTCGAGACATAGAGCCAAGCGCGGCAAGGGGGGTGCCCACCCTCCCGGAATGAAGATCCGGCGATTTCGCGACATGTCTGGGATCGGGCACCAACAACGGGGTTTATGTCGACAGACTGCCCTGCCCGCCCGCCCGGGACTGCGATGATGACACAGGGACAAGGCAAACGACTACATCTTTTCTCTTTTCTCTTTACGGTTGTGGGATTTGGGATGGGATCACAAAAATGGGATTGGGGCTCGGAAAAGAATGGAGTGTCGCATATAGATTTGCTGGGTTTTGGTTTGTTGTCTCTTGTCCCCTATGTCGATTTCTCCCCCGTCCGTTGCTAGTTGCAGCCCTCTCGCGGGAGCAACAACTAGACATGCGGGTGCGCGGGCGCGTGGGATCCCCTCGCCCCCGGCTTGTACTTTTCTCCTGTGCCAGACTGCTGGCAAGACGGCGGAGGCAAAGAATCCGGCCAGACATGTCGGATGGATGATACCCCCTTTCCTATTTAATCTCGACGCTGTATAGTATCCGTACGCGAAAATGGACCGGTTTTGAGTTTTCGAGGGAGCTATACGATGCACTCACGGGGCAAGGAGGACAACTAGATAGCCGTTACCTTTTCTTGAGAATACAATCAATGGAGGCACAGGCTGCCAAACTGAAGTCGGCGGGCCATGGACGTTGCACAAGGTACGAAGTACTTGGTACTCCGTACACGAAGGCGTACACGAAGGCGAATGACTGCTAGCGAGAGCCAAGGGCGAGGCGACCGGAACATTGGCCGGCCGGCACATTACGCGCCGGTGAAGACGGTGAATCCAAACTGCTGGGAGCGGGCGTGGCTTGCTGAGAGGTGGGTATCTCTACGCTACGACCACTCCAGCTTCGCATTCAAGAAGCGGCGCGAAGTACCGAGTACTCGCACTGTACCTGGGACGTACGCGCAAACGCGGAGACAAGACGAGTCATTCTAGATGCTGATTAGTACTCGGACTTGGGCATTCATCCCGCCGGCGCGACAGCAGTGGCTGGCACGGCATTGACGTCGCGTTTCAGACGGGCATCTCGTTCGGTCGGTGGCGTCGATTGTCTGTGTCGACTCGTCTTGCGCGTGTTTGCGGGTTTGCTCCTGGATCCAATGCCTGCTCTGTGCCGTCCCTCCTCCCTTGGCCAACAAAAACCGCAAGCGCCTGACGGCCGGAGTATCTCTCTGGGGTCAGATACGGAGTACATACTCCTGCGTTAGCTCGCATGACGGGGGCAAAAAAAAATGCACCATCGCAGGATCGGGCATGGTGCGGCTCCCCGAGATGAGGGAGAGAAGTGGAAAGCTGCAGGGCGGCAAGTCTGCAGCACGGCCCTGCACTGGCAGGCCTTGGGTCCAGTGGGGCAATTAGAAGCCGGCGGCGGGTGGCGACTCCCAGCCGCTAATGCAGGGCCCGAAGGCATTTAGAAGGTACGCACGGGGATGGTCAGTGAGTCACCGATGCTTGGGCCGCGTACGGAGTTACTTCGTAATCAAAGCTGCTATAGGGTAGCCTGGATGGAGCACTCGGGACCATACGATATTCCATTAATTAATGCTATCACAGACTTTTCTTATAGCGTCGCACCGGGGCGCAACCCAAGGGCCAATACAAGCGAGATGATTACAGAGCCCCGACCTTGCCGGGGCCAATCAATGTGCATCGCCAAGCCCCTTGTCTTCGTCCACTTTTATTTTGTAATTCTTAACCCATGTCCCGCGGTCTGTCCTTCCCACTCACAAACTAGCCACAAGTTCTTTATTATGTTTATTATGCTTGTAGACAGACTTCTGCGACTCATCGCACTGATCCATTTGCCATGCAGCTTAGTTAACGTATCGTCGGAGAGAAAGAGATCCAGGGCCTCCAAGTCGCCGGTGAAGATCTTTTCAACATTGATGAAGACCTTCTGAATAGCCACGGCGGCATCTGCGGCCCGAGTCTGCGCCGGCTGGTGAACTCCCACCATTCACTGTCGAGAGGGAGACGGTCAAGCGTTGGCGACGTAGCGTAGTCGTGATCTCAACTGGCTTTCCTTCGTTTAGGACAAGGGCGTTAACTGACGACGACGTTGCGCAGCTTGAATGCCTCCTCAACCCCGTTAAGCTGTCGCACGGCCTCGGCCTCGCCAATCATTCCAGCGTAGCCGGCAAAAGGGAAGACGATGTCGTCGCCGACCTTATGGTCGCGGATCCACGGTGCGTTGTCTAAGTGGAATAGATTGCGGAAAAGAACGTTAAACTCGAGACTCTCCGGGACACGAACACCTAAAAGGTCGTGATACTTATGCTGGCGGTGTCGCCACTCCTTGCTCAGCCTCGACTCGTACCAGAGCTTCTCCGAGTGGTTCCACGGGTATCTCGGGAGGTCTGGCAGGACCGAGCCCTTGGGGATGACCCTGTCCAAGTCGATGGCGACGTTGAGGGCATGTAGCTATTAGGAAATATTTCTCAATAGTAGCTTTCCGATGGCCGCCAGGAACGACTCTACGTTCCAGTTGCGCATTAGTGCCGACGCGTACGGAGAAGAGTTGGAAAGTTGAGCCTGGGTTTGCTGCAGGGGACCCGCAAGGGCTGAGTGAGTGCCAACTTCGAAGAATACCATGTTCTCTGCCATGTCGTGCTGGATATGGAAGAGACGGCCGAGCGGAAGAGCACCGGGGACTCTAGGTTCTTCTGCCAGTACCTAGGGCCGAGGCTCGAGCCTTTGGTGAGCAGCTTCGGCATTATTGGCTGGTAGAGAAGCAGTTGCGGCGACGTGGTGGGACGCTCGGGAACGGGATAGAGGCCGAAGCTGCGAGCGGAATCGAGGATAACGTGAGCGTTGGTACCCCCAATGCCAAAGGAGTTCACGCTGCTACGCTCGGCTACGCTCGTGCCGAGACTCGGGCCACGGCATCAACTCTGTGGGGACAGAGAGCCCGCAGGAGTCCCACGGGATATCGGGATTGGGCTCGTTGAACTTGATGTTGGGGGGGATGGTGCGGTTTTCGAGGGCCAGCACCGACTTGATGAGCGACGTGAGGCCCGAAGTGCCTTCGGAGTGGCCAAGACTAGGCTTCAACGATCCAATCTGGACGCCGCCGGAGGGACCGAAGACACATCCGACTGCTCTGGCCTCGATGGGATCTCCAACCGCCGTGCCCGTGCCATGGCTCTCGACGAATGCCGTTTCGGAGTAGTCGGCAACGCCCGCCAGCTCGTAAGCTCGTCTGATCATGGCCTCTTGCGCAATGTCGTTGGGAACTTGGATACCGGCAGCAGTGCCCTTTCCGTCGCTGTTGGATGCCGTCGCCCGGATGACGGCCCGGGCCGGATTGCCATGGCGGATGGCGTCGGCCAGGGGCTTGATGTAAATGGCGGAAATGGCCTCTCCTCGAGCATAGCCGTTGGCATCGGCGGAGAAAGACTTGCACGAGCCATCAGGGGCAAGCACACACCCTGCTCCGTCATGGCGGTGGTCATGCCGGGCGACCATGCTGGTTGCGAGTTAGCAGATGGCACGGCTCGGAAGAAGTCCAGGTCTTGGTCGACCAACCTCGGGCCCGTCAGGTCCATCTCATATGAGATGCGGTTGGGCAGCATGAAGTCTCCGCATCCGGTCACCCGGTGCAGACCGTACTGCTGGGTTTCCTTGCCGAACATGTCGGTCCAGTCTTCGCCGAAGCTGCTCATGTAGCAGCTGATCGGCCGCCCTTTGAAGTTGGTTTCACCAGCATCTTCCATGCACTCCCTGGCAACCTCCAGCATCTGGAGTTGCTGCGGGTCTATGCGCTCGACCTCGGCTTTCCCAATGGTGAAGAAGGACATGTCGACAGCAGCAATATCGATGCTCTCATCCAGGACAATGTAAAGGTAAGCATATATCAAGGATAGGAACCGATTGGCATGAAGAGACAGGGCGTAAGAGGTGCTGCTTCGGAATCCGGAGGGCATAACTTGGATAGTCGTGCACATGACTTGTCGTGTATGACTCTCGACGCCAATGTCGACGTGGGTTCAGATGGTGGGAGGCTTGGTGGCCCTCGTTGGAGCAATGCCGATTGCTCATCGGCAAACCCGGCCAGCTGCGAAAGCCAGCGGAGTTAGTATCAACGTACCGGTATGTCCATGGGCGCAATACCGGATCGGTAATCGGAGTCGGGCTCGTCATGCCCGGGAGTCCGGGGGAGCCAAGTCATCATGTGTCTGCACGTACGTACGTATCCAAGCCCTCGCTGATCTGGAACACGCTCACGTGCGTACAGGTCGAGGCGGTCTACACGCCTTCGCGCTCGGCGTACACGTCCCTGCAGCATAGCTCGGTCAGCCTGATACACTCGCTCCTCGGGGCCTCAGCGGTCCGGGACGTGGCTTCACTCACGTCCGTCTCTGCAGAGGCATCTGCTCCCTCACGCGGTCCGTCATCCCCATATCCATCTCGACGAACCCAATCTCCTCCACCGCCCCGTCCTCGGGCTCGCCCTGAGCGTCCGCCACGCCCCCGAGCCGCACCCTCACCGTCCCCCACGGGTCCACGACCATGCTACGCCCGTAGCTCGCCCGCCGCTCGTTGTGGCGGCCCACCTGCGCCGCCGCGACGACCCAGCTCTCCGTCTCGATGGCCCGCGCCCGCAGCAGCGTCTCCCAATGCGCCTCACCCGTGCGGAGCGTGAAGGCGCTCGGGTACGTCAGCACCTGCGCGGGGCGGTCCGCCCAGGGGCTCGACCGGCCGGGCTGCGCGAGGGCGAGGGCCGTCTCGGGGAAGCGCAGGTCGAAGCAGATGAGGCTGCCGATGCGGCCGACGGGCGAGTCGAACGGCGGCGTGAGCCTCGTCCCGGGCTGGACCGTGGCGCTCTCCTTGAGGGACCCGTAATCAAACACGTGCAGCTTGTCGTAGGTTGCTGCGTCTTCGATGGCGCCCTCGGCGTTTATGTAGAGCGCCCGGTTGAGCAGCTTCTGCGCTGGCTGGCCCTGCCCGGCTTGTATGGGGTGGTGGATGCCGACGTGTACGGCCACGGCGTGCTGCTGCGCGGCGGCGCGCAGGCCGAGGACGAAGGGCGACGTCGACTGTGGCGCCGCGAGATGCAGCGACGCCTGTGCATCCGGTGCAATGTAGTCGGACGCCTCCGGGAGGAAGAGAATCTGGTCTCACCGTGAGCGAAGGAACCACTACCGCGACTCGCACAACGCCTCGACACGCTCATCACAGCACACCTTTGCCCCGCCGGCGGCTGCTTTTCCCACCAGCCTCACGCACTGGTCCAGGTTGGCCTTGATGGACCCCGTCGCGCAGATTTGGCCCACGGCCTGCGGACTGTCAGCGGCTCGCCGAGGGAGCCTGGACGTGTGCTGCGGACGTACCGCTAATACCGCCATGATGAAAGATGGCCGGGTGCCGTTCTAGCTGGCCCGAGGCAATTGGATGGATCTTGGGGAGGGGCGTGGGCGTCAGTGTCGGCATACATACAGCCTTGTCGTGATGTGCTTGGATGGGCCTCCCTGCACGAGTTGGCGATGGCCTTGCAGCGATGAGGTTGAAAGGGGAGCGGCCGCTTATTAATACCAAGTCTACGTGCTGCAACAAGGAGACCTGTCACCAGCTTCAACGGGCAGGCTGACTACATGTACTTCTCCCTTGGCTCAAGCCTTCATCGTCACAATAGCGCAATACCTGAGGCGGCGGGCCTGTCTGGGAGCCCCGAGTTTGATGCTTCACGAGCACACGCGAGGTTTCGTTTTCATCAACATCTTTTCCCTAGACCCATCCATAACTGCTTTCTGCTACACCGTAAAATGCGTACTACTCAAGTTTGTAGTAACATTGAGCACATCCTGCCGCCAATGCCATGGCCCTGCTGTCTCGGCTCGCCCTCGACGACGTGCTCAAATGCTGCAGCGCCGCGTCCCGAAAACCGCGTCCCGAAAAAAATCAGCTCCCAGCCTTGTCCTGGTGTAAACGCCGGGCTAACGCAGAATATCAATGAAGCAACGCGCGGTGCTGGGTATCTCCCGCAGGCCCGCCTACCCTGCCGAGCCCCTTCAGGGGTAGGCACCGTACCGTCATCCAGTCTAATTACCTGGGGTTCGAGGTGTCCAACTGTGCGTATGCTGTCGAGAGCGCCCTCGGCTCGCGGCCGTCCCTCTCCAGGACCGTGACCCAGTCTCGCAGCTGGATGTTCCTCCCCTTTTCCTTGTCCTCTCGCCACGTCCCCAGTCGATTGCGTCCCTCGGTCGTCATGGGGTGATTTCCCGCGGCCCCGGGGGTGCCGGGTGTCCCGCTGGGTCCCTTGGGCCCAGGGGCCGCTCTTGTGGGCGTGCTGGTGCCGCTTCCACTCCGTCCTAGATTCATCCAGTCGTATGTCCTCCCCGTCTTCTTCTTGCCGAACAGGCCGCCCTTACCACCTAGACCTGCAAACATGCTACTGGTAAGGTTCTGGTTGGCGTGGCTGTTCGCCTCTGCAGCCTTGAGGGCCTGGCTCTTCTTCATCTCCTTCTTCGTCATTGCCTTTTCCGGCTCTGGTGCCACCGATCCCGGCGTTCCGGGGGCCGCGCTCCCCGCTCGTGATGCCGTGGTTGCTGCATCTGCTCCACCCTCCTTGCGTTGTTGACGTCTCCGCAATCGGGTTTCCTCCCACTCACGCTCCTGCCTGGCTCTCTCTCGCATCGACGCAGTCATGTTGGAACCGATCTTGGGAAGCTTCCTGGCAGGTGCGGAGCCGTCTCCAAGGGCTGCTGCGTCAGCCGAGCCTGCGAAGGATGTGAGTCAAAAGTTCCATTTGTCACGAGTAGCAGACGCCTCACGTTTCAACGTAGTCGTGCCAGGATCCTCGGCACTCGCTGTCTCCGTCGTCTCGCCGGCCGTGTCCATCGGCTCCAAGGGCTCAGCATTCATCGGAGCAGAAGCAGCAACCCACTCCTCCGGCACGTCGCCGTGGCATGTTTTCTGTCTGTTGACTGCAATGACGTCCGCTTCCTCCACCATCTCACGTAACCGCTGCTTCGTGGCTATCGACATCAGAGCGAGCTGGTCGACGAGGAAAGAGTCGTGCGGAATGTATGACCCCGTGGTTTGAACCATGGTCGAGTCGGGGCCCGGCTCCATCCGGACCGTGACCGTGGGCACCGGAAACTGTTCGGGCAATCGCATTTTCCCCGCCGTGGATTGATTGTTGTTCTTCATGTCGAGGTTAAGGCCGAGGTGATGTTCTCGCGCAATCTTCTCGGCACGTCGGTGGAGCAATGCAACCATAAGGAACGGGTCGTTGATCTCCTGTGTCCTTTGTACGGCCAAGCGCATCGACGACTCGGCCCAGGCTTGTTGGGCGGCTTTCGCGGCGAACTGATCCTGGTCCTGCGTGACGTTCGGCTCTGGTGGCTGATTAGCCGGTCCAGCGCCGTAGATTGTGGACTTTGGCCCGGCTGGATGGTGCGCAAATCCCGTCCTGGCATCAGAGTTGGTGTCCAACGCATTCGAGTACAACTCGGACATGTACTGCTCCTCCGCACGCAGGTCGATTCCCGTTCCGGCCAAAGAATCCGTCACGTCGTACTCATAATCCTTCGTGGGTCGTTCGGCTGGTCGCTGCGGGGGGCCCATGACATTTGCAGCCGGCGCCGGGGAGGCAGCCGCTTGGGGAATGGGCGCCATTGTCGCAGTCGTGTACTGAGGCGCCGAGACCTGCGCAGGCTGCGGCGTATGGATAGGTGGCGCGGCACCAGTTCGCGCGCCGGGAAGATTCAGCCCACTTGCCCCGTGCCCGTTGGTGTACGGTGCCGCGTACCCTCCAGACACTGGGGGTGTTTGCGAGTACGTCGGCGACGCGATGTTCATCGGCGGAGTGCCCGCGGCGACTGGGCTCGCTGAATACGGCGAAGCAGGATACGGCGATCCGGGTTGCGAAGAGGGGCCGTCGGTTCGGGCTCTCTTGTTAGGCGGGAGCGCGTAGGCGGACTGCGAGGCGGCTGGCGAAGGGCTATGCTGGGGCGGCGAGAACGCGCGCGGCGGAATCTGCGACTGAGGCTGGGCCATGGCGAGGACTCGGCCGCAGGCAGGCCTGTGACTGCGGTGACAAAGGAGGAGTTCGAGAGGGCGCTCCAGGGACGGGTGGTGTCGCTGGTGGTCCGGTGCTCAGCAGGCAACAAAGCCTGCCACAGCGATGGTCGCTCGGCCCATCCGACGCGCAGGGACGTGCCAGACGCTCGGAGCCAGTATCAGCATCCGTGTCGGGTCGTCGAGTCTCCGGTCAGGGCCGGCGCGATGCAGCAGGCACGAGCGAGGTCGTCGTGCGGAGTCGTCGTCGAGGAGGAGTCGTGGTGAAGCAGCGTCGTGCTCTGCTCTCCAGTTATCAAGGTCGGAGCAACGTTTGGAGAACGGGGGGCGCGTAAATTTAAAGTCACGTGACTGTCGACCTCTTAGTGGCCGGTGTTTACGTCCGACCTTTAGCCGCACTGGCCCCAGCGCAGCCTCGTCAAACTGGCTGTGCTCGACAAATGACGTGCATCAACAACGGCATGCAGCGCTCGTCACTGCATTGACTTGCCGCTCCATTGCGCGCAGCAACGACTCGTGCAGAGGCCGCGACGCTAACCATCCAGGAGGCCCGTATACCCGCCGATGTGATCCAGCTCCCTGGAGCCGACTGCCTGCCCACCCAAGCCATGGCGTCCAAGCGAAAGGCGTCCGTGATGAACGCTATGGTGACGGAGGAGCCCGCCGATCCGTCCGACGAGCTCATGTTCCTCTGTCTCGGAGGCGGCAACGAAGTCGGGCGGTCGTGCCACATTATACAATACAAGGGAAAGACGGTGATGGTGAGAGCAGCCGACATTTACGACCCTGACATCCGCCGACGACGACCACGTACTAACTGTCGCGTGTGTAGCTCGATGCCGGCCAACATCCCGCATACGATAGCCTCGCCGCGCTTCCGTTCTACGACGACTTCGACCTCAGCACCGTCGATGTGATCCTCATCAGCCAGTAAGTGACGCTACCTATTCCGGTTCGTACGGGCTGGACGGGGCTATGGGCCAACGTGGTATTCTTGTGATGGCACGGACATGCCGCTCGCGATGAGAACGTTGCGCCTATCCAACTGTGATACTTGCTCCCGCAATATCTCTACCTGTATGGCATATCAATACAAGACGTTTTCCCTGCCCTCGTTTCTCCGCATTGGTCCGTGATGTCCGTCCTTGAATACCATGTGCCCAGAGCCTTAACCCCCCCCCGGCCCAGTCTGTCCTCGAGAACGGAGCAGCTGACGACGAGCCAATAGTTTCCACGTTGACCATGCCGCATCATTACCATATGTCCTCGCAAAGACCAACTTCCGGGGCCGGGTCTTCATGACGCATCCCACCAAGGCCATATACAAGTGGCTCATACAGGACAGCGTTCGAGTAGGCAACACGTCCTCGAACTCGACGACTCAGCCCGTCTACACGGAGCAAGACCATCTGAACACCTTTCCTCAAATCGAGGCCATCGACTATCACACCACTCACACCATCTCCTCGATCCGCATCACACCCTATCCTGCCGGCCATGTGTTGGGCGCAGCCATGTTCTTGATTGAGATTGCGGGTCTCAACATCTTCTTCACTGGCGACTACTCCCGCGAGCAAGACAGGCACCTGGTCTCTGCAGAGGTCCCCAAGGGCGTCAAGATTGACGTCCTAATCACCGAGTCTACCTACGGCATCGCCTCCCACGTCCCACGCCTCGAACGCGAGCAGGCCCTCATGAAGTCCATTACGGGAATCCTGAACAGGGGCGGCCGTGCCCTCTTGCCGGTGTTTGCCCTCGGGCGAGCCCAAGAGCTGCTCCTGATCCTCGACGAGTACTGGGGCAAGCACGCCGAGTTCCAAAAATACCCCATCTACTACGCCAGCAACCTCGCCAGGAAGTGCATGATTGTCTACCAGACCTACGTCGGCGCCATGAACGACAACATCAAGCGTCTATTCCGCGAGCGCATGGCCGAGGCCGAAGCCTCGGGCGACGGCGGCGCCAAGGGCGGTCCGTGGGACTTCAAGTACGTCCGGTCCCTCAAGAACCTCGACCGCTTCGACGACGTCGGCGGCTGCGTCATGCTTGCGAGCCCGGGCATGCTCCAGAACGGTGTCAGCAGAGAGCTGTTCGAGCGATGGGCACCGAGCGAGAAGAATGGCGTCATCATCACGGGTTACAGCGTGGAGGGCACCATGGCGAGGCAGATCATGCAGGAGCCGGACCAGATCCAAGCCGTCATGTCTCGGAGCATGGCTGCCGCTCGCAGGGCGCCTGGCGGCGAGTCCGAGAAGGTGCTCATCCCGCGACGCTGCAGCGTTGCGGAATACTCGTTCGCTGCCCACGTCGATGGCGTCGAGAACCGCGAGTTCATCGAAGAAGTCGCTGCCCCGGTTGTGGTATGTACCATCTGCTGCCGAATCCAGCACTCTCCGTGCATGCTGACACGTTACTTTGATAGATCCTTGTCCATGGCGAACAACACAACATGATGCGCCTCAAGTCTAAACTCCTCTCCCTCAACGCCAACAAAACCAGCAAAGTCAAGGTCTACTCGCCCCGCAACTGTGAAGAGCTTCGCATCCCCTTCAAAGCCGACAAGACGGCAAAGGTCGTCGGCAAGCTCGCTTCCGTTGCGCCTCCTCTCCAAGATGCTGCCCCGGACGCCACGTCCGCACCCCTCGTCACCGGCGTGCTCGTCCAGAACGACTTCAAGCTGTCGCTCATGGCGCCCGAGGACCTGCGCGAGTACGCGGGCCTCAACACCACGACCATCACGTGCAAGCAGCGCCTGAGGCTCAGCGCTGCGGGCATAGACCTCATCAAGTGGGCCCTCGAGGGGACCTTTGGCACCGTCGAAGAGCTCCCCGAGATGCGCAACCTCAAGAACGGCAAGGTGGCCGGCCCTGACGCTGGCGAAGATGAGGATGAGGAGAAGAAAACGCAAGAGGACGCGGACGAGGAGGTCGGTGGAGCCCTGGCCGCCGCCTACCTCGTCATGGGCTGCATCACGGTCCGCTACCGCACCAACGGCGAAGTCGAGCTCGAGTGGGAGGGCAACATGCTCAACGACAGCATCGCCGACTCCGTCATGGCCGTCCTCTTCTCCGTCGAGAGCTCCCCCGCGGCCGTCAAGCGCTCCTCGACCAACAGCAAGCACTCGCACTCGCACTCGCACTCGCACGGCGGCCCGCCCCCCAACGGCACGAACCCGCACGCCAACTGCTGCCCCACCGAGCGCCTCGAGCGCCTCTTCTGGTTCCTCGAAGCCCAGTTCGGCGCCGACAACGTCTCCCCCGTTGAGGCGCCCAAGCTGCCCCCGCTAGTCCAGGACGAAGAGCCGAGCGATGCGAAGAAGGAAGAGGAGGTTGCCGACGACGCGATGGACGAGGACACAAACAGCGAGGCGGAGCTGGAGGAACGGCGCAAGAAGGAGATTGAGAGGCTGCACAAGATTGGCATCCCCGTTCCGGGCGTGAACATCAAGGTTGATAAGATGGTGGCGACGGTGTGGCTGGAGGACCTGGAGATTGAATGCAACAACAAGGTGTTTGCAGACCGCGTCAGAGCCGTCATGGAGCGCGCAGTCGAAGTCACCGCACCGCTGTGGGCGTAGTGTACTCCGCATGCTACTAGGTTACTAGTATGAGTCCGCAGCGAAGTAATTACTGCGAATTGCAAAGTGGTACAAACGGTTTCAAGTCTAGGATGCATCTGCGTTATGATACAAAGGGGCTAGCCAGCACCAAGTCCTAGTTCTACAAAACAAAAATAGGTGGGAAAGCCCTTTCTTGGAACAATCCATTTCATCCCAAGTAGTCCTTCAAGTCTTCCGACTCTTCTAACAGCGTGCCGAACGAGAACGGCGCAAACGGCCAGCCGGCAAACTCGGCGAACTTGGAGAAGGACTCGACCCACGCCAATCGTAGAGAGTGCAACATGGCGCTGGTTCCCTCCATACACACCAAGATGGCGATGCCTATAAGGCCTGTCAGCATTCCTTCTTGCAGAAACGGGGGATCGGCGAAGCTCACTGAGGAAGAACCACAAATAGAAACAGACCACGATCGTGGCGACCCCCATCGCACCCGAGGTCGCCAGCGCAGAGCCTAGAGTCATGTCCCAGAGAACGACACTGAGCTGCTGGTGGGCAAGCGACAAAGCCCACAGACGCAGATACGAAGCAGTATGGGAGACGCAGTTCAGACAGAACTCTGTAGCATATCATTAGCACCCAACTATTCACCCCGCGAAAGACATTTATTCAACGTACCAATCGTGTGAATGATCTGGTGAATCATCACCTCGCTAAAGTCAAACTCCTCATGCTCATCGTCGATGTTCTGGGAGATGATAGCCACGCCTTCCCCATCTTCGTCGAAGCTATCGCCGTGCCCGTTGACCAGAGCCTCGTTCTCATCGTCACCATCCAGGGCGCTAACTCGAGACGTTTCACCTATGCCACGATATCCCTTGGCGCGGGCACGGTTGTGTTCCCAACGAAGATAGAAGGGCTTGAGGAAGAGCAGGATTGGGACTTGAACAACAGCCAGCAACAGCAGCGCAACCTGCACAATCTCCTGTCCAGAGTACAGGCGCATGTCCAAAGTTCCAGGCTGAAGGAACATGTAGATGAGCATGTTGAGAAGACCAGGAGGCTGAGCAATCATCTTGGGTTCGGGTGGCGTCCAGTCGATCCATTGAACGGACCACTTGTAGATGATGCAGACGACGAGGTAACCAAAGATGGACTGGAAGAAGATCATTCCAGGGACGAAATTTCCCCAGATGTCGATGGGCTTCTTGAAGTGTCTAGCGTTGATATACGCGAAGCAAAGCGAGTAGGTCATGTGGGCCCAGCCGAGAATGATGCTCATCTTCATCTTGTAGCTGTTGCTGAAGAGAAGGTCGTTGTCGGTGCCATGCCACGCCGAATCGATGCCGAATGGGTAGCGATAACCGGTCTCGTTCAGATCAGCGTCGACGGACATGCCATCCCTCCAGTTAGCTGGCTTTTTAAATTCCCAGGCGCTGGTGAAGAGCGTCATAGACTTTGAGAACACATCGTTGTAGATGAGACCAGTGAAGATGGAGAAGACGGCCATGACCAGGGCAATGTATCGGCCGTAGAATATCATGGCGAACAGCTCGAAAGTCACCTTCTTCAGCGACTTCTCCCAGTAGATCATGGCAAGCGCAGCCGTAAGCATGATGATGGCATGACCAAAATCGCCGAACATGACGGCGAAAAGGAACGGGAACGTAACGATGACGGGCATGGCCGGGTTGACCTCTTGGTAAGTGGCAGTACCATAAGCGTTAACAATGGTTTGGAAGCCCTCGGTAAACTTGTTGGTCTTGAGGTATGTCGGTGGCTTCTTGTTGGTTCGGATCTCGTTGATGATGGAGGGGACAGAAAGGCCAGCGCGGTTGGTAACATCCTGGAGGGTAGACCGGATGAGGGGCATGTCGTTGGTCGGGCACCACGCCTCGGCGATGAGGGTCCGGCGAGCGCGATCGTAGGAGAACAAGTTTAGGGTGCTGTATACAGCCTTCTCCTTGGCAATGAGGATCATCCATGCGGACAGC
This sequence comes from Tolypocladium capitatum, assembly GCA_002901185.1. Taxonomy (NCBI): domain Eukaryota; kingdom Fungi; phylum Ascomycota; class Sordariomycetes; order Hypocreales; family Ophiocordycipitaceae; genus Tolypocladium; species Tolypocladium capitatum. The sequence continues at coordinate 39,290 of NRSZ01000968.1, forward strand.
GATTGCGAGATCTGGCTCAGCTCCGCCTCAAGCGTGGTCTGGGTGTTGCGCAGGACGTTCAGCACGTCCTCCAACCGGTTGTTGACCTCGTGGATTTGGTCGCGCCGCAGGTCGCTGTTCTCGTCGACGCTGTAGACCTCGGCACCCATAGACTCGGAGATCTTGCGGATCTTTGCAAGAATCTCCTTGCCGTGGGCGAAGATGACGAAGACGTTCTTGTTGACAGCCTCATTGTTAGTGGGGTCAATCAAAGGCTCCGGAATCTCCGACTGGTTCATATACAAGTTGCCACGAAGAGTTCGCCACAGGATACGCTCAAAGGCGGCAACGCGGTCCCTTGCAATGACACCGGCAACAAAGCCAATGTTCATGCCTGAGAAGGATCTCTCGACCTCGGGCGCCGAGTTATGTTGCTCGATGTCGGAGAGCAGAGGCGCATCGTCGTTGTCGGTCGACGCCCGGATCTCCTCGACGTTTCCGTGGGCGCGGTCAAAGAAGCTGCCGGCCTCACGCAGGACCCAGCGCCACTCTGTGAGGTCGCCCTCGCGCTTCTTCAGCGTCTCGTAGCTGTCGTTTAGCGCGGAGATGCGCTGTTCAAGCTTCTGGCTTCGCTCGACAAGTTCATCGATCTCCGAGGTCGAGGGCGATGCGAGCCTCTCGTTGTCGAGATCGAGCTTTCGGAGAGCAATTCCGGCCTTGTCCATCTGGGCATAGAAGTATCCTGCACTAGTTAGGTCGAGCGGTTCGTGATGTTGGCTCTCGAGATGACGTACGCAGCTGTCTCTCCACATTATCAAGACGTCGGATCTCCTGGGTAAAAGTCCTCTGGAAAGCGCTGACGTCATCGTTTAACTAGGCAAGGTGACGGGTCAGTGGGAGCCGGTGGTGTAGGATGGGGGATGATGGCGATATGGACGCTCGCTTACGTCTCGGAACTGGCAGAGTCCAAGCTCCCCGAGGGCTGTGACGACCTCCCGACCGATTTCGTTGGAGACGTACAGCTGCACCATGCTCATTTCCGCCGAGCGGAACGGCGTATCCTGCTTGGGAGCCATGGTGATGCAGCTCAAGCACCAAAGACTCGACCCGAGGGTTGTGTTGGAGCTCGTCAACGAGCGAGGGAGCCGGCGGGTTGACGTTGAGTCGATCCTCTGACACGCGGGCGGCCAGTTGTTCCGAGTGACAATCACGTGACACCCCACATTAAGCGGATTCTGGCGCCACAGCCACGAACTAATCGATCTGCCAGGTTGTTTTGTGTTTACGTGTTAGTGTCAGATTGAGGCCTCTAAATAGTAGCCCCTCACGTGACAAAAAGTAGGAATAGGGGCAGGCGGATTCTGCGGGCATCCCACAGAGGGACAGACACAACACACATCACATGCAACAATATATTAATCCTCGCGTTCTGAATGTCCTCAAGTATATCATTTAAATCCCCTCAATTTTCTATTGTCTAACGGTCGTAGAAGACCCCTGCACGCTACACAAAGTGCGCTGTCCTTCTGACAATTATAAGACCGAGTCCCTAACCCTAAAAAGACTAAAAATCATCGAAAACGCGATATTCTAGACCGCACGATAGATCCAATAACAATAAACATCATGCTCAAGAGGCCAGTAGACTAGCATAGCTAGAACTAGGCTTTCACAAGTCAGGCAAAGCTACTAGGGCTATAGGATTATCTCAATCCAGTCAACGAAAGCCCGCCGCAACTCCTCTAAGAACCAAGAGCAGCTCTTGATGCCCCACCTCCTCCGAAGGAGAAATCTAGGAAACCGTCCGTCTGCAGAAGCACGAGCCGTCCTTGTAACCGCCGACAAAGTAATAGTCGCAGATCTAACGCTAGACGAACGCCAGATCCTCTAACTCGACATATCCGTCAGATAAGAAAAATAGAGGAAACACGACCTCTAGATCAGGAATCTTGCCACGATATAAAGTTAGATAAACAACACCATATCAGGGAACTACGTCAGACTTGCTACAACCCGGATAACTCCTTGAGAACGTGGTATACAAACCTCATCAAGACAGCAAGAGGCAACCTCTAGGAAATCACGATAGCGATAAAGAACAAGTACAAGGGCATAGTCAACTTCTCGAGGCCTCTAAGGAACTAGGCAGCCTAGGTCAACAACTAGGACAAAGTCTTTATAGAAGCTATCTTACTGAATATTATAGAGGTCTAGGACCCGCTGAGCTAGAGGAATGACTTTCACGAACGCTATCAGACCGTACTTCGAAGTATAGGCTACGACTATGATGATGAGGGAAAAGATCCTAGACGATTTCACCTATCGTGATCTAGCTGGTGAATTCCGAAGGTACCTTACTGTCGATAATAACCGTAGACCCTTACGAGTCGCTAAGGGATCGTTTGGCCCGACTTTCGATAATAAAGGCAATGACGATGCGAAGCCACACGGATAGAAGAGACCCTCAATCGCGATACCTCTAACGAACGAACGCGAAGGCTCTCGACCCCTGCACTCATAGTGCCCTATATGCGAGTCCCTAGGCATAGCCTTGCAAGCTGCTATGCCCTCAATCTAGAAATAGCCCTAGACTAGTTTAAATAAAGTCAGACTAAGGAAGAGAAAGCCTTAGTCAAGAAGAACCTTAAGAACCCGAAAGTCATACAGCAAGTCAAGAAGGCCAAAGCGAGGGCAGCTACAAGAAGTCAACCCTCGTCGTCAAGGGATACGGCTTCGGCCAAAAACAACAACACAGAGATCACGAGAGAATACACTAATCGTCGCCTTCTGAATGCCCTCAAGTGCATCATTTGAATCCCCTCAATTTTATCCATCGTCTGATGGTCGCAGAAGACCCCTGCTAGCTACACAAAGTGCGCAGTCCTTCTGACAGTTTGTATGGAAACACCAAGCCCTGGTGAGACTCTGTCGCCTGTCACCGTTCGTTTGACGGTACGAAGCAGTGGGAGGCTGCGCGCAAATGGGGTATGTCAAATCCAGAAGCCGATAGGCCACCTCTATGCTCTCGCAGCATTCAACGCGCGGTTCGCTCTGAGCAGTTCTCTTACGTCGGATCTAATACGACGGCGAGCCATATTACTTGGTGTTGGTTACTATAATACTTATTCCTGGGCATTGTGAGTACTCTCCTGTGTGTTATGTGGCTGTTGGCCTTTGGTCCCGAATCAACATGAAGAAGAAATGTCGCTCAGAAGTACCCAACGGCACGGGTGGTGATGCTCGAAAAGGAGCCATTTCCGACATGCCTGCCGACGAATTGCACGATAGAGAAGGGGGAGATCGAAGAGTATCTCCAGAACTTCTTCTGGTTCGAAACGTCAGAGGCCCCAAAGACTGGGTGGTGGCATACTTCAGATACCTGAGGGGACTCGTTCGACTTGGCGGCCAAATTGAATTTGTCGATGTCGACCAAATGTTTGATAATGTACCGGCCAGTCCGTTAACTGGATAGAGGCGAGTATGCAAAACCTGCGTCAACTTTCCAGGAACAAAAAGTCCGCAGGGAGCTAATGAGAGACGTCGGCGTTTGCGGTCTCCGAATAATCCATCACGAAAAGCACTGGCGAACTGTGGATGGTGCGAAGGTTTACGGGTAAGTCCATCTATCCCCAGCTTTCGACCCATAACGATTGCTGGCCTGGCTGTTGTGAAGTGTCACAGTGAGGGAGAGAGCTGGAAGATGCGATAACGAAGGCTTCTAATAGTCATGGACAGGAGCAAAGCCACTTGGGTCGCGGTCACTCAGCGATGTCCGAGGAGTATGCTTGCAAAGGAGTTCCTCCTCACGTCGGCGCTGCTCCCCTTTGGCATAAACCTCCGCCTCTCGAAGCCCTCATCGGATGTCTTCCATCCAATATTACCTTGTGTACACCACAGAAATGTACCTAGTTCTCTGCACAAGTCAAGGTGCAGCCACAGAACGTCGCAAGCAACTTGTAGCCTGAGATGAGTGTGGCGTGGTACGATTAGCACAAGCTCGTACTCATATTTCTCCCAGGCACCGTGAATCCAGGGCAGGTCGGCCTCAACAGTGAGTGGCATGTGCAGGGGGTTCTGCACCGTCCCGTTATGGTACATGCCCTCGAGCTTAGTTCGTAGTCCAACGAACGGCCCACGGGATGGCATGGCTCACCGTATCTATTTTCTGAAGATGCTAGTAATATTACGCTGGTGACTTGAATAAGTATCTAGGCCTCCTGTAATTATCATCGGGTAGGAAAACCGAAGTTCCCAGGGTAATACCTCCCGTCTCAATCCCGCTCCTCCCTCGAGTCCGTGGTTGTTTCCATTCTCAACAGTTGGACCTCCAGAGAAGGCAGAGAGCAGGAAACAGAATTTGATGACGAGAGGCCCAAACGGGCTGACCACCTAGCCCCCGGCCGTGGCCTGTCTGCTGGTCCGTGTGGCAGCGCCTGGATGATACTCGTAGTGAATGTGCCGACTCGGCTAAAAACGGCGGCAGAAACCTCCAGATCCTGCGGCGCCAGCAGCGCTTCTTGCATTTAAAGAATGAAATAAAAACTTGGATATAAATTCAACCTATAAATTCTAACATGCTTTATTTAAATTTAAGGTTTCAGCTATTGAAGAACTCTCGGTAATATTACATAACCTGAGTTCGTAGCATTTCTATATATATGCTAGCTCCTAGCGACTCATTTGTGCCCGCACGAAGCTCGATACTGCTCCAAGCTTCGTTGCCCGTCACAACACCCATCACAACCACCACCACCTCGTCTCGCAGCCACGGCTCACCCCTCCCGGCGCACATCAATCGCCTGCTCGACGACAGGGCTTCTAGAGCAGCCGACTGCGTGGAGAGAAGATGGCGAGTGACGACGACTACATGGCGTTCCTGAACAAGGCGAACAAGGACCTGAGCGAGGCGCAGGCGCTGGCGCGGGCGGAGCGGCAGGAGACGGCCAAGACGGCGACGCTCAAGGCGGTGGATGACTGGAGCGACATGCCCAAGGTGATCGAGGACGTGTGCAAGAGCGAGGTGTATGTGAGCGAGGCGGATGAGCCGTTTGAGATGGTGTCGCTGAAGTGGCACGGCACGGACGGCTTACCGAACGAATGTGCGTGGACCGCTCGGCATGCGTTTCGAAAAGCAGAGAGGAAGCTGACAGCACGTACTCGCAGTCGCATTCGCAACGCTCATCAACCACTGGAGCCCCGAAAGCGCCGACGTCGACATCCTGGACCCGCTGGACTGGGACTCGCGCGGCCAGTACACCAAGGTGATCGAGGCGGTGCGGGAGGCAGGCCGGGGCAACGACGTGAGGGTCTACCGCGTCGGGCGGGATCGCACGAGGGTCGAGTACTGGATTGTCACGAGCGAGGATGGGAGGATCGTGGGCGCGAAGGCCCTGGCGATTGAGAGCTGAGGGAGCGCCAGGACTTGGGTAGTTGGAGGCGGTCTTGGATACCTCAGGTCGTCTGCTTGGCATCGCTGCCAGAGGCTTGGTGCCTGTAGGTAGGCAGTAGGTAGGCAGTGGGGCTCAGAGGCGCCGTAACAACGCTAGTGCTCCATGGACAATTTTCCGACTGCCAACTTGCAAGCTTCATCTGCATCGGCTTTCGCGCTGCTGCACCCTGCAAGCTGTCGCAGTCTCGCAGTCGCACGCAGCTGTCGCCCCTCCATTTCGCGTCTATGCCTCCTGTGCTGTGCCCGGACCCCGTATCCTGAGCCGCACAACAACCGCCACGACGCACCTGTCTCCCGCGCCCGTGCCCGCCATCCTCGAGAGTTCGACCGCCAGCCCACCATGACTGAAGCAGCGCGCCCAGGCGCCAAGCGATCCCGCTTCGACCAGATGGAGGAGCCCGAGCCAAAGAGGACCTCTCGGTTCGATCGACGCTCCCGCTCGCCGCCTGCCCGACGCGCCGAGGAGACGCGAGAGCGCAGCCCACGCCCGCACCAGGATGACTCTACCGAGTCCAAGAAGTCGCCCGTTGATGCGGCCGCTGCAGCTGGTATGGCCTTCATCCGCCCCTTGCGCCCTCGAGCCGTGGATGCCATGCCACTTCTTGTCCCACCTCATTGTGCTAACCCGTCTCACCAGCTGCCGCCGCTGCGAGGATCAACGCCCAGCTGCAGGCCCGGAAAGGCATCCAGCACGTCGACGTGCCACCCATCAACAAGCCGGAGGAGACCACTACCCCCCCTGCTTCTGCCAGGACCAACGTGTCCTCGGCCGGCATTGTCCCGACACGCAGGGTCGATGGCGAGATGTATATTGCCGACGGCGACTACATCAAGGATATCGAAGTGAACGACCTGCGAAACCGCTACTTGCTTACCAAGGCCTCGACTCAGAAAATGGTAATTATTCTTGATGCTCCACTGATGCTCCAGGCTTGTTCCAGCTTGGACATTTGCAGCCCCTGACGCTCTGGCAACACCATGGTGTGCGCAGCACATGGCTCGCATGCAAACCCTCTTTCTTTGCCCCTACTGACATCCTCTTCCATTAGATCGGAGACGAAACTGGCGCTGGTATGCTACCGCCCTCACCCAATCTGCCTCGGGGACATCATGTTGACCTTTCTCAAGACATAACGACGCGTGGCAGTTACTACCCCAACAAGAACATGGCGACCGCGGCTGTGAGTCTGAACTATGCGTCTTCTCCGCCCAATCATCCTTGCTGACGGCGCCAAAGAACCCTCCGCTGTACCTGCACATCACCAGCACCACGAAAGCTGGTCTGGAAGCTGCTGTGGCCAAAATCCAGGAGCTCATCGAGCAGGAGCTCCCTCCGCTGGTCGACGAACGTCGCTTCAGACGGCGAGATCAAGAGCAGCCGCAAGTTGAACGTGATGAATTTGGCCGGGTATGTCAGCCCAGTACCATAAATGCTTGTCACCCTGCAAATGCGAGAGGTGGAGACTAACGCTTGTTCCTCGACAGCGCAAATGGCCGGAGGAGAAGATCCCTGTTGACTTGGAACCGGTTCCCGGCTTCAACCTTCGTGCACAGATCGTCGGTTCTGGCGGCTCGTACGTGAAGCATATCCAGTCCGAAACGGGTTGCCGGGTGCAGATCAAGGGACTCGGATCTGGATACCTTGAGGTGGCCACCAACCGTGAGAGCGATGAGGACATGTTCCTTCACGTGACGCAAGTAACCGCCGTCAAACCCTGATCGAGCACCTGCTAACATCATGTACAGCGGACCAGACCCCAAAATGGTTGAAAAGGCCAAGGAACTCTGCGAGGACTTGATCGCCAACGTCAAGGAGCAGTACGAGGACTGGAAGAGTCGCCCTCCTCGACACCACGACCGCGGCGGCTATGGAGGAGACAGCCATCGTGGAGGCAGATCCCACGATCACTCTTCCTATTCCTCGTATGGCCGACAGGGAGCCGATCAGGCCACAGTCCCCGGCAGCTCCAGCGCTCCTGGAGCCAATACCGCTGCTACCACGGCCGATTGGTCCCAGTATGCACAGCACTATGCCAGCGCCAACGCCAACGGCGCTGGCAGCGATCCGTATGCCGCATACGGAGGTTATGCAAAGTAGGTTGCGCGCGCCCCCTGGAAACGAAGCGCGAACCCAGCTGATACCATACAGCTATGTGGCGTGGTACAACTACTACTATCAAGCTCAAGCCGGACAGGCCGCTCCTGGACAAGCCGCACCGGGCCAAGCTGCTGCACCGCCTCCTCCCCCGAGCGAGGCTGCACCGCCGCCTCCTCCGTCTGACGCGGCTCCTCCTCCCCCTGGTGGAAGCGATTACAATTCCGTACGCATGAGACTCTGGCTAGATTCAATGCCCATGCCCACACACTTACATCGCGTCTAGGTCCCTCCTCCTCCAGGTCTTTGAGGGTTTGGTGAAGTTCAAGGCAGCATGATGTTTGAGACTGGGTTTGTTGTGTTTGTCAACTGGGTAATGAGGCCCAACAACTGACGAGAAGACAGTTCACGGGAACCGCGACCTGCTTAGCAAAAGGAAACGATTTGTTGCTCATTTCATCAACGTGGACGTTGCTAATGCTAGTTACTACTTTACCGAGCAGCCGCGTTTGTGAGCAAGAAAGCTAATGTCAAAATGCAGAATCGTGCCACAAGAAAGAAAATGTCCAAGAAAAATAGGCGCACAAAAACAAGCGAGGGTGATTGATTATACTGGCGGGCAAGGAATCTTGCTTTTTGCCACTGGCAGGACACAATGGCGACGGCGTAGGGTGTAAATCCGGTGATGTTTCCAGGATGTATCGGCCTGGGCATCTAGACAACATGCAGATATGCACAGATTCGTCGAGTTGGGGTTATTCAAGGCTCATACGGCTACCCCGGAATAAAAAACGGCGGGTGCTGAGCTTGAGATGGAAAACGGATCTTCACATGCGCATGGCTGGAATACTTTGTGACGTCTTGTGGGGTTGGACCCAGTAGCTTATCGATACTGGGACCTCTCCAACCCTGCATCGTCATCCTTGTGCACGGAGTCCTTGTCCCCCCTTCAACCTCTTCGAGAGGCTTTGAGTCTGATCATCGTGTAAATTGTCTACCCTCCCGGGCTAGGGACGCGCGACAGTCAAGATGAGCCACCAGAGATATCCCTCCCACGACCCCATCAAAGAGCCTCACACCGTCTCCGTCAAGGTCCTGAGGCAAGGGTCCATCCAACCCTGCTGGGCGGAAGCAAGCTCCAGAGCATGAATCTAACCACGAGGCGACAAACAGGCTCTCCCGGCCATCGGTCGTAACCCAATACCCCGTCGAGCCGCCTCTCTCCCCGCCCTCGACGAAGCCCGCGCCCGCGCCCGCCTCCCTCGCCTACCGCTCCTCCTCCAAGGCCGCAGGCACGACGAGTACGAACCCGGAGCCGTTCCTGCTCAGCCCCATCGTCAACCTGCCCGTGTCGTTTGGCTCCGCATACGTGGGCGAGACGTTCAGCTGCACACTGTGCGCCAACAACGACCTCCCCGCCGACGCGCCCAAGCAGATCCGCGACGTGTGCATCGAGGCGGAGATGAAGACGCCCGGGCTCGGCGCCGCTCACAAGCTAGACCTGGGCCCCGGCAGCGCCGCGGATGCTGGCGGGACGGACCTCGATGCCGGCGGGACGCTGCAGAGGGTCGTGTCGTTTGACCTCAAGGAGGAGGGCAACCACGTGCTCGCCGTGACGGTGAGCTACTACGAGGCCACGGAGACGAGTGGCCGGACGCGGACGTTTAGGAAACTATACCAGTTCATCTGCAAGGCGTCTCTGATTGTGCGCACCAAGGTCGGGCCGCTGGACGTGCACGTGGACGGCAGAGAGGGCCGCAGCAGATGGGTGCTCGAGGCGCAGCTCGAGAACTGCAGCGAGGACGTGGTGCAGCTGGAAAAGGTGGCCATGGAGCCCGAGGACGGCTTCGCGTACCGGGACTGCAACTGGGAGTCGAGCGGCAGCGAGAAGCCGGTACTTCACCCGGGCGAGGTGGAACAGGTGTGCTTCGTCGTCGAGGAGACAAAGAGGCAGCAGGATGACGATGGGGGTGACTCTGCGGACGGGAGGATCACGTTTGGGGTGCTGGGCATTGGGTGGAGGGGGGAGATGGGCAACAGAGGATTCCTGTCCACGGGGAAGCTCGGGACGCGGAGAGCACGGTGAGGCGAGGATGACGATGTGCTACGAAGTACGGGCACGAGCCGAGCCGAGATGGCGGCACTGGGACGCGTCTTGAAGTATAGCCTACCCGAAGTTGCAGCGCCGAACCGGCGCAAGGGGGTCCTTTGCCGTGTTGGAAGAAGCCCACGAGAGGCCGACATGGCGTGCGGGCACATGTCTCTGGCCGCTTGGCGGCGCCGAGTCCGGCTCGGGAGCGACGATGCGGCGGGGTTCACACATGGGACGACGCTCGTAGGAGTAAGCCCCGAAAAATGCGAACCGGCTACGGTACGAGTACGAGTAGACTTGGACGGGTGCCGCACAGACACAGACGCGTTGCGTCGAGATTGTGAAGCGTTGAGCCCAGGTCTTCATGGAGGTGACGCGAACCACGGGACCCAACTTGTTGCAAGCAGCAAGTACATACCTTGCCTCCAGGCAAAACAGGCAAAAAGAAACCCCGGGTCAGAAAAGGCGCAGTATCCGGCATTGCATTGCATTTTCCCGAGAGGACGGGTCGGAGTTGATATGTTTCTTCAGGTGAGGAAGGTTGATTGATCGACCTGCAGGTTCTTTGCCCCGTAGCTAGGGTCACGTGTAGGCCTGTGGGCCCGCAATTTGGGGCCCTCAATCTGACAGTTTCAGTCCCCCCCTCCCCGAAACCGAGGCCCAAGCGCTGCAGGCAGGTCGTGACGAATCCCCCAACGGTCTTGAAGAGCGCTGTTGGAGTTGCAGTGCGTACGGCCGTATAGGCGGTTGAGGGCTTCTCGTGTCTAGTTTCTGTTCTGGCGGGCGCTCTACGAGTAACGATGCCGGGACACATGCGAGGGTTGCGAACGACGTTGACGCTGCCGCTGGCACAAGCCTGTTTGGTGTGTACCTTTAGGTACGAAGTACGAATAAGAATATTGACAGATTGCATGAAGGATTACCATCTCCGTCTGTGCGATGGATTCACCGTCTGCAGAACTCCCACCGCGGGTAGCGAGCCTCAAGCGTTTAGGCTGCGAGCTAAACGTCGGGGTGTGTGTGTACCTGCATGACCCGTCATTATCGTAGCCTCGTGGTCCAGTCGCATCTCGCGGACGTCAGAGCCACCCAACAACCCGCTCAAGAATAGCATTTGGTTTTTTCCCGAGCTGCAAGCCCCTGATCGCCCGCAGCGGAAGCCCCGTCCGAGTTAAGCACGAGAGCAACGACAGGGGGATAGACAGGGGTATACCAACTGTCTCCAGCGTGCAGGAGAAGGGCAGGTGGTGGTGAGGGTGGTGAGGGTGGTGAGCGGGCGACGGCGGCGGTTGGCGGCGGCTGATGAGATGGTGGGCAACGGGCTCCGGTGACCAGCACTCGCAGCAGGCGGTTGATTGTGATCAGGCCATCGGCTGGGAGAGGCTGCAAGGCCGCGGGCCAGGACGGCGTGGACCGGCGACCGGAGAGGATGGCCGACCAATGCGATGGCGGTGGCCGGAGCCAGCACTGCATTTCCCCATTCGGCCAACGTGTCCACGTCGCACTCGGGGTTGCACCCGCATGCTTCCAGGCTCGTGGGAAAAGCGCAAGTGAGGCGAATGGATGCCCAGCGGCCTGCAGCTTTGCAGCCCGACTGGCGAGGAAGCCCGCCCATGCATGCATCCAGCCTCCAACGTGTCGAGTGCGATGGCATTGCATCCGCGTCCCGGAACAGCGGCTCGGTCGAAGTCTGCCATGACGGCCGGGAAAGGAGGGCGGCACCCTACTACTCCCTATTGCTCGTGGGCTTGTGAATACCTACCTACCCACTCGCAGGTACTTTGGCATGGGCCCCGTCTCAGTGGAGCACCGAACTGGAAGAGAAAAGTCGAGGGTCCGAGACAGAACCGGCCCCTGAAGCGTTGGAATCCGCGTTCTTGGTGATGGTGGATGGTGGGGTGGCTGCGGTCATCCCAGGATCGGCACGCCTCACGCCTCCTGATACTACCTTAGTTTGTACGAATCGTACTCGTGCCTAGCCTACTATTAATAGCCAAATCTAGTGCGTGCTTCGTACCTAGTGTACGACGGAGGCACAGCGCAGCGCAGCACAGACAGGCCAGTGCCCGGGTGCCCAGGAGTTGCGGCGGCGTGGCGTCCAGCGCAGCGCAGCGCAGCACGTTGCAGCGCAGTGCTGCAGCGGCAAGGCACCTGCTGGAGCTGGCTGGGGTCCAGCGCTGTGGCTGCCTGCCCGGCCTGCCCAGGGGTGGTGGGCTCCGGAGGAATACCTACCACCACCGCGCCAGTGAGCGCCGAGGGCGCTGCGCCAGGGGCCTGCCGCCGCCGCACAGCTCCGGGATGGATAAAGGTGCGGCAACCTCAGAAAGCTTGTTGCGGTGCCGTGCATGCAAATCCTCCTTTCCGTGCATTCACTGATCACTCTTTATCTCCCGTCAGCCCACCGAATCCGTGTATCCTCGCCCTCCTCCTTCGCTTCGCCGTCTATTCTTTCGCCTTCCCCAGCAACCGAGGCCCTGATTACCGCGACTGCGCTGGCAGCACCTCCGCCACTTCGCCCGCAAGGTTTCTGCACGTCTTCGCCTCACGCCGGCGAGAGGTTCCTGATTGCTGTGTCGTCGACCTGCAGGCTCGAAACTCGCGTTTGGGATAGTCTACGCGGCGGACCGTCGTCTGCAGCTGGTGCGTGGCGGAAGCCCACCAATGTAATTCCCATAATCAGCTCTGGATGCTAACCCGCCGCCCAGACAGACCTCTCACCGCTGAGCGACCGACCATTCTAGCGACTCCGGCAGGCGGAGAGGGCAGGCGACTGACGCCCTCGTTTCTTTGCGGCACCCAGCTCGACTGCGGGCAAGTTGGACATGTCATGGAGGGCTCCTCACCCCCCCTGGCCGACTACTTCTGGATCGCCGGCGTAGAGTCGATATCCTACGACGACACCCTGCCGCCAGCCAACCTCCCCGTCGAATCGACCATCACTGAAGATGGCGAGCCCGACGAGATTGCCGTCGGTGGCCAGCCAAAGGTTGCTGCAGCCCGCCACTCGCGTCAGAACTCGGCCAACCGCATCTCCAAGATCTCCACCGACGGCCGCTTCTCCATCAACACGCTCGACGAGGTCGACGGCAATACGAAGAGCAACAGGAGCAGCGCCACGATAAAACCGGTCAAACCCTCTGGGACCAACGGCAACGCCACCAATGGTGCGCCAGGAGAAGGGGCCCACGGGGGTCAGGGGCCCCAAGGGCTGCTGATGGGCGATTTTGATTTCGACAATGCCCTGTACAAATTCGCCGCTGAGCGGGAGAACTTCCTCGAGGACCTGTCCTTCACCGCCGGCGCGAAGACTCAAGCGAGACCGCCAATGGTGAATCCCCGTGCCGAGCGCATTCGCGCCGACGAGAGCGTGCCTAGCGGCAGAGTGAGCCCGCTCAGGAGTATCAAGGGTAGTATTCGCCGCAAGATCAGCTTTAGGGACATGAATAGCATGCGCAAGCAACCCAGCTCCGCCAGGCCAGGCGCTTCAAGTAGAACAGGTTCGTCTGCCTCCTTTCGCGGCGCTTGTTTTCATCTCGTACAGGCCACTAACGATCCGTGGCAGCGTCGGTCCGGACTGCGAAGCGACTCAGCAACTACAACTCCGTCATCCCTCCCCCGGAGCCCTTGAACTTGGATCCCGACATGCATCCCCTCAAGAGACGATTTGAGCCCGTGCTTCTTGATCGTTATCCGCCAAAGACGGCGACCGACGAGATCCCCAGGCGTGGCAGGTTCCCGGATTACGTCCCCATGTTCGCATTCCCCAACGATATACAGATTGTCTCATCGGACGAGCGACCACGGTCGACGTGGCACGGCTTCACCATGACCTCGGAGGACAACTCCAAGCTGTATGGTATAACAATCATCATCTGGATGGCCTTGACCGCCGACCTGGCAGAGGACGTGGAGACCAAGTGCGAACAGTGGCGCCAGAACCACATGTCCAACGAGGAGCGAGAGTTGGCAGCGAGCTTGGGAGTGCGATTGGCCGGTGAACGGTCACATCTCTCTCACCTGCTGTCGAAGCTCCCGACGATCCCTTCTGGCTCCCCGGCCAGGGACAGGCTCGAAGATGAGATTGGCACCGTCGAGGAGAAGATCTCTCTCATGACCGACATGCTGCGGCCGTTGCGACACGGCGCGGCGTCCAAGATTGAGGGCCTCACTGCTGGCGAGAGTGGACTGTGGATACCGCGTGCCTACGGCATTCTGGGCAGAGATGCTGCCAACATGGCGTTCTGGAAGGAGTGGCTCAGGGCCATCCTTGTTCCCATGACCGACGGCAGCGTTCTACGCGTCCCGCCCAGCTCCCCCAAGGTTGGGCGCTGGCAGCCCCTGGAACGGTTCGTCGTCAACCTCTGCACCGAGGCATTCAGTCCACTCGGGTCGAAGACGCAGGTGGAGCTCGGAGTGAGAGAGCTGCGGCTCTATTCGCGAAAAGAAGGCAGCAATGAACTTCCCGGCTCCAGGACGATCGACCTATACGCCCTTTTCAGATGTCTGTCGCTCGAGAACGTTGTCGCACTGTTCGAGTACGCCATGTCCGAGTCTCGAATCATCTTCCTGTCATCCCATACAAGCATGCTGCATCTAGCCTGCCATGCCCTGGCGAGCTTGCTGTACCCCTTCAAGTGGGCAAGCATCTTCATCCCGGTCCTGCCCGCAAGACTGATCTCTGCCCTCGAGGCCCCGTGCCCCTATATCGTCGGCGTCGAGCGCCGATATGAACGGATAGAATTGCCCGAGGATGATTACGTCCTGGTTGACCTGGACAAGGACACCATCGACGCCACCTCGCAGCCCCATCGACTGCCGAGGCAACATCGACGAAAACTGATGTCGCTTCTGCAAGTGGCAGCTCCCCACACGCTGCGCTACGGTGTTGCTGTCGGCCCTCCCCCGTATGCGATCGAGTCGTTCCCCTACGATTCCTTCTCCACCGAACACGGCTCGGTGTTTACCCCAACTCCTCCCGTTGGGACCCTGGGCAAGTGGGTTTCCCAAAGCTCGTCCAGCTTTGCCGATCCCGACCCGGCAGATCAAATCCATGCCCCCGTGTTCAACGCCTTCACTGTCTCCGCGGGGGACAACGGCAAGTCTGATCGGCCCGGGACAAGCAAGTCAAGCAAGACCAGCCCTCAGTCTTCCGTCTCGCCCGTTTCCGCAAAGTTCCCGCCGATGCCCACCACGCCGCTGTCGCGGAGCGACTCCGGCTTCGCCCTGACGGCCACGTTGCGCGAGAAGCGCTCTGGACATTTCGGAGAGGACAAGGGCGGCCGCCGTAGCTCGTCCTTTGGCTTGGACAAGTTCCAACCGGTTCACCGCCCGAACTTGCCCTTCTTGAACGGTCATCAACCCAACGCCTCCATCTCGGGCATCTCGGTCGATTCGCAGTCGTCGTTTGGAGGTGGTTATGCGCCGTCCACATACGCGCAGTCGACGCTTGCCGCCTCGACAATCATGCCTAACATGCAGATTCAGCCTGTGCGGAATACGGAGACGACGGTGTGGGTCGAGGGCCATTGCTTCAGTCTCGACTCGACGGACTCGTCATCGACGTGCACCATTTGTGACGACAAGTCGGAGGGTGACGGCATCTACCAGTGCACCTCTTGCAAGACCTTGGCCCACAGCCGGTGTCTGGGCCAGGTATCGCTTGTATGTTCACAGGCCTTCCATGCGGACCGCGTGAGGGCCGCGTTTGTGCGATGCATGGCCAGCCTGCTGTACACGTATCGCAAGCACCTTGGTCGCCCATCGAAGCAGCAGAAGGGCAACGGCCAGCTCTGTGCCTTTGACATGGATGGATTCATCAAGAGCCTGCCATATGATCAACAGGAATACACCACGATGCTGCGGGATACGCAAGGTATGCATTTCGCCACGTTCACTACCTCCCTAGCCCCGGGTGCTTCCAACGCTCGGTATGCATGCGGACGCTGATTGTAACAGCGTTCAACGAGTTCATCCATACCCGCGAAACCAAGTCGACAGCGGACCCATCAGTCCGACTCTTCGACGAGGTCATCATGGCCAAGAAGGCCCGTGGCCGCCCGGGCCTGTCCTCTGGCCTGTCGCGCCTCTCAACCATCCGAGCCTCCCACGGCACCTTATCCAACGGTTGGGGCATGGCACCACCCCGCGGCGCGGCCGGTAAGGCCCCCACCTACCTGACGGACAGATCCGAACACATCTGGCGCACCGCGTCGGTTCCTCTGCCAAAGGGAAACTTCCCCGGCGAGTACCGCTCCGTCGTCACCCGCACTCCGTCTCGCCTCGACCGGACTCTTATGCGCGAGCCGCGCGCCATCCAAGGAGTTCCTCGCATGGAGCAGCGCGGCGCGAGGGGCCTCATCCGCAAACAAGTCCCTAGCATGCTCGGCACGACACCTCCGTCATAAATCCACCGTCACCGTTGACACCTCGGCACCACTCTCACACTCGAACCTCGGGTTCTTGAACGGAACCCTGGTAGGGTCCTATGTGCGTCTCTAGAGGGAATTTTCGTAGCTGTACTGCGGAAGATGTCGAGAGTGAAAACATCTGTACATTGAAAACCCCCTTTTCTTCATCACAATTGTGTAATCTATGGGCGAGGGGATCAAAAGGGGGATACGGATCCACTCAAAAGGGGAACGGGGAAAGGCGGACTGGCAACGGCACATGGCAACGGCATAAGGGCGCAAGGAGCTGGCAGGCCGGTCTCTTTTTCTCGATTTGTCGGGCATATAGTAGACAGACGGACACTGGGGGGGAATGAACAGGCCGGGTTATTGGACTATGAATTGTGGCATCACAACTGAACTTGCCTGTACCCTTTTCTCGCACCTGTACCCATCGACGGAGTTTCATGTCGTCAGAGGCAAACGCGGGGCGAGGCTGAACAGTGCTTCTCCCACAAAGTCGATAATGGTTCAGGGTTGAGTACAAGTCAAATTGGTATCTTGGTGGTATTTGTCGATGCGGCTGCCTAAACTCCATTCGATGCCAGAAAAAGCCTAAACTTGCCAATCATAACCATGAGTGCCAACGCCACATCC